>JAFLJL010000948.1:0-7500 GCA_018398815.1 Conus ventricosus
AAAAAGAATATCTGAAATAAAAAAAAAATCGAATCAAGCAAACATGAAAAAGATTTAAATGAATTGGATGAAGCTATGATTGATCTTATAATAAAAGTTGATGAAAATATAAACCCCCGTTATCGGTCCTCCAGTGCCGATTGCATATGAAACTCTGGATTAACAAACACACGTTTTGTGTTTGTTCTATCTAATGACTTCTTTGTTACAACCGTTGTGTTGATCTCATGTAGATTAGATCGCAGTTTTACGTTGTCATGATGAAAAGTCTTATTGCCAAACAATGCTTCTTTGTAGTTGTCATGTGATATGTTTGACTGCACAACGCTGCGAGATATTCCCTTTGCTTCTTAATGATTTTCTCCTGGCTTGAAATAAGTACAATTTTTTACCTTAAACCAACAAACTCCTTGATCACCTTTCCAGATAATTCATCCTTCATCTTTCCTAAAACCTTCTTATTAGTAATTGAATGCAAAGGCGAATCTTTAGGATAATCGGACGTGTCATACCATCCTGCATTCCCTTTAGCTACTTCTAATTCCATGTCTTTATAGATGTCTTCAGTAGGGATATCTATAACAAAACTGTCTGTATCTGTGTAAAGTACTCTGGACTCAGGATACGGGGGCTTAAAGTAGTCATAAAGAAACTCTAACATCAAAAGCTTTGATAATTCTAAAACAGTAAACCCAATAAATACAGGTTTGTCTAATTTGACTTTCTTTTTTTTCATCATTATACCAAAAAGCTGATCATGAAATCTTCTGAAGTCCTGATAATTAGGTTTAGAAGTCAGCTTAATTGCTTCGTTCTCTCTGGTGACCAATCTGACATCTTGCGCTTGTGGGGATTCTCCATAGTCTTTCCAAAACAGCTGTTGTTCATCAACTTGAAAAAGTCTTTTTCTGAAGCATCTGTGGATTTGATTCTGAGATCAGTGTTCTTCATGATGTATGGTTTCATGAACTGTTCTTGATCAAAAAGCAATTATGCGATGAACTGCTGTCAACTTCAAACCATGTCTTAAATAAAATTGTAGAAGTCTGTAATGACAGACATAATTTTTTTTGTCTCGAAGATTAGGCACAAGTTTAGGCGGTTCTGTTTTTGCCATCTTTAGGCTTTCTGCTGCTAAATGGATATCATTATGCAGGTCATGGAGTTCCTGAGGATATTCTAAATCAACTTCTAGAATGAAACCACGCTGCTGATCAGGCGTTAAACTGCCCAACCACTTTAATGCCTTTTGAATATTTTCGGATCACCGCCTGTGTACATTTTAAAGTTGCGTAATGGAAGCGATTGTGCCATAGCCCAACCATACAGATTGTTTGCATCTAAATACATGAGATAGTTAGACCTTTTACTCGGATCATAGTCGTCCAAGTATTTGTTGTTTGCTTTACAGTAATGATGCGACGCCATACTAATTCCTCCACGCAATCCGTTTTCAATCATCTGAATCATTGGTAAATCTGACAATAAATCAATCTGTACTCCAGTAAACTTAAGAATGCATCCCAGCTCATCCCGGGCGCAGAAATGTAATGCGCAGGATCCAGGCTATAATGTTTCATGCAGGTCTTTCTGTAATTTTCAAAGACGTCCGCCAACAAACATACATCTGCCCTCAAGTAGGAGTCATGATAGTCTCCCATCGTTTTACAATCTAACTTCTGCCACGCATCTTGAGCATGCTGGTAATCAGAATCACTGATGTCCTTTCCTCTGAGACTAGAAAAGAACGCGCCTTTAGGAGAAGTGTGTCTTCATCAAACCTTTCCCAACTGTTCATGTACTCATAAGGGTAAACGCCCTTTCTAACAAGATTGAGTCAAAATGTTCTTCCGTTATTGGGCAGACTTTAAGGACATAGCCATGACTCTAATGAACCCATCATGTGTTGAAATAGAGTCATGAAAAGACATGTTATTTAGATTAAAGCACATGTACTTTTCTGATGACTGTGCAATGCATGACACCCTGAAGGCATCGTCCACTGCTTTCATTAAAGATGAGAGTCGTAACCTCGCAAGTTATGAAAGAAGATGGGCAGCTTCCATGTCTTAGGATCAAACTTTATTTGAAGATTGCATTTACTGTGCGCTGCTCCTCTGAACTTTCCGCTAATGTGATCATGGTCTCTTACTGTTGGATTCTCTGCGTCTGATGAGAGGCCTAAACCGCAAATCCAACAGTGAGTGGCTGAGTCATACTGTTGTTGGTCTTCAGACGTCATCATGATTTCAGATAAATTCAGATTATTAGAACAATCATTACGCACTTGCTGCATGCGTTCTAAAGAAGTACTCTGCTGATGAGGCCCTCTATACCATTCTGGCTTGAATGAGCGCCATCCGACCTGACAACGATGAAAGCGAATGAAACAAATCTGATGATTACTCACTAAGGCTGTTTTTTGGAAGTCTCTGTGGGGTTGGTCCTTCATAAGGAACAATAAGCGACTCGAAGTCTGCGTAAACAACATATGGGCTTGTTTGCAGCCGTTTTCCCGTTCTTAAAACTAACTTTAGATCCGGGTGGGGGTGTAATTAGTTCTGTATTACAGTCTACAGAACTTTTACAATGTTCTTATGTTCGCTCGCGGCTTGAACAGATGGAATTCTTGTTAAACATTTTCTACAGAATTCTTGTTTGCCATGATCTTTTGAAGTATGCTTCATTAGTCTACTCATCGTGCGTATCAATGTGTAATGGGGTATCCCTGCTGGTGAAAACATCAGCAGTAAGTCAACATGATATTTGTCTGGTTCGCCAATTGTTGGGCTGTTCTTGGACACTTTAATTGGCACCAAATTGTTTTCCTCATCCCATGTGTATACATTAACAGTTATTGGTTTGTTTTGTTCTTCAAACTGATCAATTTGGTCTACACTAACAGGAAAGGACACCCCACTAAAGTTAAGATCTTTGGTGTATTGCCGATAGTTAGTCACTCTCTCTGCGTGTTCGCGGACATGATGCAGCCTTGCAAGAACACACCACATGAAACATTTGTCGTCTGAATCTTTATGTTTATAACTGCTTTTTTTCGCTGCCAGTGCTGAGGTATTGGAATGTAAGCCTTGCCAACAATCGGCGCATACTTAGACTGTTTAATCTGATCTCTAAGACTCGCCCTCTGACCAACCAGAGCCTCTCATTTTGGCTTCTTCAGCGGCAGCGTCAAACTGTGTAAGCAGTTCGTCTGCCCAACCGGGTGTTAAGTCGTTATGAGAAAGAATAGTCTGTTGTTTAGTTGAGACCCAAACTTCTAGATTTTCTTCATTTATTGTTATATATTCGATAAAACAGTTAACATTACTTAACTGGCGGGTCTATTGTTAGTTTACTTGGAACTTGAGAAATTGCATGTACAACGCTTGCCCGCACGTTTTTCTGGATTAATAACTTCTAAATTAATATCATTCAGTGCTCTTGACAAACGCTCTTTCTCGAGCATTCCTTCAAACAATTCATCTGGGCCTTCATATATCTTAGCCATGCTGTCTTTCTTTTCTAAGCCAACATATTTATTTAAATTAAAAAAAATACAAACGGCTTAATCAGAATCAATATCAACGGTCTTTTTGTGTTGGACTCATAAACTAAAGTATAAACACCTTTTGGTGTTGTTACTGTGAGCTGTTTAGAACAGAGTTTAATGTCTCGTTTACTTTTTTAAGCATTCCTTTTTATCTGCTCGGCGTCTGGCTGTTGAGAAAAACTTGCCCTCGCCTTTCTTTGAAGATCAAACTTTTGTCTTTTGTAGTCATCAAAATCGGCCTGTAAACGATTAAATTCTTCATCCGTGATGTTTGAGTCAACTAGCGCTTAATTTATTTTGTCATTTGAACGAGCTAAGTTTAGCTGTTATTAGTTGAACCATAGCTGTGTGCTTTTGGAGTTTAGTTTTTAATTTTTTGCTAGCAGCACTTACAGCTAATGAACACAGGCCAAGAGCTAAAGACAAACCTCCTAGAGGTAAAGCTGCGGGTGCACCAACACCTGTTGCTAAGAGACCTACACTTGTCCCTGCCGATAGAGCGCTTATAGTTGATGTTCCAGTATTAACATATGTAACAGCATTACAGGCAGCAGAATACCTTCGTTTGGTTTTGCTGTATTTTGAAAGGTCTTGCTCTAGTTTTTGTTGCATTTGTTAATGTTGGTTAATCTGAAGGTTTTTATGTTAGGGCTTTCTACTATCCCTTCTTTTGGCGGCGCTGTAGGCACATTTGGATAAACCTGAACAGACATGCTTTTTAAAATAAAAATAATTTAGTATTGTATATCTTTTAATCGTTATCTTCAATATTCAGCTGCGCATCATATATTAAAAACAAATGTACATTAAGCGTTTATCGGCTTCTTCTTCTTTATCAATTTGAATGTTTATTACGTCTCTCACAGTTCTCCCGCTTCCATGCAACTGATTATCCTCTGTTTGACCTTAGGTCAATCCATAAACCGTATTTCGTTGTTAAATAATCATCAAGCCTAACATTGTGAAGATGTAAATCTTTAGACACAAGTCAACTGATGGATTCTACACCTCCCGCCTCCAAACAGTTTTCTTATTTCATCAAAATGCTGATAAGGTTTAAGCCCGCTAGCGTAGATTGGTTAGGACTACCCTCAATCGAACATTGTACTTTCGTTATTTTAGGATTAAAAAACTTTTCACTTCCTCATTTGAACGGTTCTTCATCTTCGCACAGCAATAAAATACCTTTAAGCGATCTTGCTGCGACACTAAAACTAAAATTCCATATAGCGTCTGCCCTGCTTCTGGGATATGTTTGTATGATGAATCACTCTTCGTAATATATTGCTAATTTGGACTGATATTGTCGCTCAATCAGCCTTGCTAAATTAGGGTTGCTAACAACGTCAAACTCTAACGAGATGTCAGAAATGCTGTACTTTGCTTCGGTGTCTGATGATTTGATAACGCGTTTGTATTCATTAAAAGTTAGTTCATATGACAATCTGTCTTTAATGCTCCTTGAAAGTACGGTGCATGCGCTTTTAACAACTCAAAATCTAAGGAATGGAAAAGCGATTTCCATACGCAAAATTTACGGCTACATACGTTTTGCCGTCTTTAATATCTGCGGCGCCTATTCTATGTTTTAGTGCTTCTTCATTTTCGATTCCTTGAAACGCAAGATCAGCCTTTCATTCCCGGTTAGCCATAGATCAGAATAGGTTAAAAATATGTCTGCATTGTGTAAAGAAAATATTTTCTTGCCCCTCAAGTTTTATAGAAATTTCTTAACGATTGCCCGTCCCAGATTCTGGACAACTGTCCTGTTTTGTGTCTGTTGTTGAAGCAGTTCTATTTTGAAAGTAAGACGCGCAGAGCCTGGCACAATCACTTCATCCGCTCCTAGGTCTGGAAATTTGACAGTAAGAATTTGATCCGCATCAATAGTAGATGGATTATTTGGAACAAGTAATATTCCGCTTATTTCCCTTCACGCCAAAGGGCTCTTTCAGTCTTCTATGCGGGTCAAGAATCGAGCCATATGCTTGTGACATTTTTTTTATAAAACAAAATAAAAAAGTTAAATTATTAAAGAAACATGGCAGGCATTGAAGATGAAGATTATGATGTTTTAGATCCTGGAGACGACATGAGTGAAATGACTCCTTTGTACAACATCGCTCGGGCTCTCTTTGCGGCGTGAATTAACAGAAAGTAAGGTCAGATCATTATACCAAAGTTTAGGCCAAGAACCTCCCGAATTTATAGACCCTAATGATTTTGAAGTAAAAGATGACCATTTGTTTGTGAGGAGCGACCAAGGACAGCTTGTTCAGCTTACATCTAAACCAGACTCATCAAAGTTTTTAAAAAAGAGTACAATTAGACAAAGGCTCAGTGTGAGCGATCAAAATCGCCTTGGCATTACTAAACCAAAATTAGATAGGGATGCAGTTGCTAAACTTCAAAACACACTGCAGGAACTCCCAACAGATAACCAAATGCAAAACATGGAACTTAAAAGAATTAAATCAATCGGCAGACGAATTAATAAATGCAATAGGGCAGAAACCAGTTTTTCAGAAGAAACAGCATTAAAGACTATACACGACTCACCGCTACCCATGCGAGAAATAGCGGCCCTTGATCATGCTTTAAGAACCATTAGAGGCGAATTAACAAACAATTTAGCAAAACTGGGTGAAATAGATGAGCATATAAAAAGAGAAAAAGAAAAACTCGTTGATGCTGATGACGCCAACTTAGGGTCTGATATTAAAGAAAGAATAACTCAAAGACTAAAAGATCTTGAACAAGAAAGATCAGCAAGACTAGAAGCGTTGTCTACTAACCGAGAACAATTACGAACTCAAGTGAGCAGAATAAGAGAAACTATCCAAAGAATTTTATATGAAGACACAACACTAGCAGAACAAATACGAACGCTGTTTAGAGAGCAAGGAGTCACATTAGCAAGCGTTATAACAGCCTTAGATTTGCAATAAGTACACTGGTGTTGGCTATTACAGGCGACGGTGGTCAAAGTCCAGTGCCTCCACCGCCATCGCCTCCATCACCCCCTAGATAAATCATGGGTAAAAAAACAACTTGACCATCTTGCGGGTTTATTAAAAAAATTAGCCGTAAAGCTAAGACTCTTTACCTGGTATGTTAGGGGGTATTGTTAGCTGGCTTTTGTCTACTGCAAGCAAAGTAGTTGGCTTTATGGCCGAGCACTTTATGGCATTAGCTCTCTTAATAGTTGGGTTAATTTTAGTAAGATAAAGGCCAAGTAATCCTAGACCAGTTAATCCAAGAACAAGCGCTGTCTTTTCATATTCATGTCATCGCAAACAGAGTCCGGGTCTTCAACGGCCTTTGGGCTTTGGGCCACGAGATTGGATGACTTATTCTTGTGGGGGTCATCTTGTTTTTTTACTGCTTGCAATATTACTGGCTCAGAATTTATGTCGTTTTGTCCAACCTTCTGTTCATTTCCTGCAACAAGAATTTCATTGTTGTAGTTCATTATTGTTCCTACCTGGAGTCTAAGGTCAGAAGGTAGCATGTATAAACCAGTGCCAACAGCAAAGTCTACTTTCGATCTTGCGTATTGTAAAACATCTTGGTACCTTTTATACTTGAAGGTAAATCAACTGTAGAATTAATGGCATCCTCTAAATTTGCTAAGTATTGTTTTTTGTGCATCAAAGCCATAGAAGGACCAGTTATGCTCGATCTTGCTGTGCTTGTGAACCTAGCAAACACCAAACGTAAGTACGAATAGAGTCGTTTATTCGTTCTATTCCTGCTCTAGTTAGGCCCTTAGAAGTGTCTAAGATAAATGTTGTCCATGCTGTTTTATGCTCTTGCTCTATGGACCCGAGGTGAACAGTTGTGCCTGAAGAGGAAAGATGTGTAAGGAGGATTCCAGTCATAGTTATACTTTCTGTGCACGCCCCAAAAATAAGGGTGCCTAAGCCATGATTAAGATCCAACTTTTGTCT
>JAFLJL010000948.1:12500-14061 GCA_018398815.1 Conus ventricosus
AGGCCTACAGACAGGAACAGGAAGTGGAGAAGAAGGCCCACAGACAGGAACAGGAAGTGGAGAAGAAGGCCTACAGACAGGGACAGAAAGTGAAGAAGAAGGCCTACAGACAGGAACAGGAAGTGGAGAAGAAGGCCTACAGACAGGAACAGGAAGTGGAGAAGAAGGCCCACAGACAGGAACAGGAAGTGGAGAAGAAGGCCTACAGACAGGAACAGGAAGTGAAGAAGAAGGCCTACAGACAGGAACAGGAAGTGGAGAAGAAGGCCTATAGACAGGAATAGGAAGTGAAGAAGAAGGCCAACAGACAGGAACAGGAAGTGACGAAGAAGGCCTACACACAGGAACAGGATGTGAAGAAGGCCTACAGAGGGGAACAGGAAGTGAAGAAGGCCTACAGAGGGGAACAGGAAGTGAAGAAGGCCTACAGAGGGGAACAGGAAGTGGAGAAGAAGAACGCCAGAACAGGAGCGGAGGATCCACACGCACAGAGCTGCAAGTCATTCAAGAACACGTGAGGTATCGGGAGACATCCATCAAACATTCACCTACATGAAGACAACCATACACCTACATGAAGACAACCATACACCTACATAAAGACAACCATGCACCTACATGAAGACAACCATGCACCTACATGAAGAGAACATGTTTCTGGATTCTATTTTCTTAAACGGGAGCTCCCACATAATAAGATCTTTATATGTGAAGACCGCGGATATTGACTATCAGAACTGTGGCGGTGAGTTGATGCTTCGGAGTGTGGAATCCGTTGACTATCAGAACTGTGGCGGTGATTTGATGCCTCGGAGTGTGGAATCCGTTGACTATCAGAACTGTGGCGGTGAGTTGATGCCTCGGAGTGTGGAATCCGTTGACTGTCAGAACTGTGGCGGTGATTTGATGCCTCGGAGTGTGGAATCCGTTGACTATCAGAACTGTGGCGGTGAGCTGATGCCTCGGAGTGTGGAATCCGTTGACTATCAGAACTGTGGCGGTGATTTGATGCCTCGGAGTGTGGAATCTGTTGACTATCAGAACTGTGGCGGTGATTTGATGCCTCGGAGTGTGGAATCTATTGACTCTCAGAGCTGTGGCGGTGATTTGATGCCTCGGAGTGTGGAATCTATTGACTCTCAGAGCTGTGGCGGTGAGCTGATGCCTCGGAGTGTGGAATCCGTTGACTATCAGAACTGTGGCGAAGATTTGATGCCTCGGAGTGTGGAATCCGTTGACTATCAGAACTGTGGCGAAGATTTGATGCCTCGGAGTGTGGAATCCGTTGACTATCAGAACTGTGGCGAAGATTTGATGCCTCGGAGTGTGGAATCCGTTGACTATCAGAACTGTGGCGGTGAGTTGATGCCTCGGAGTGTGGAATCCGTTGCTAATGAACTCGCGTGGACGGAAAATTGAAAAGACGAACTCTGCATGAAAATTGATTTGTAAACACAACGGAGAGGCTATTGAATGATAAATGCAGTAGCGTGTAAGTCTTTGCCTGTAGGCAGGGATCCAAAAGTGTTTTAATTAAATATCTAATTGTATCATGTCACAA
>JAFLJL010000949.1:0-34807 GCA_018398815.1 Conus ventricosus
CCTCCCCCCACACACACACACAACACACACCCCACACACACACACACACACACACACACAAAAACACACACACACACACACAGCACGCACGCACGCACGTACATGCTCTCTCTCTCTCTCTCTCTCTCTCACACACATGCTCTCTCATTTCCTCACACACACACACACCACACACACACACACAACACACACACACACACCCACACACACACACACACACACACACACTACAAACACGTGCGCGCGCGCGCACATACATGCTCTCTCTCTCTCTCACATGCTCTCTCATTTCGTCTCTCTCTCTCTCTCTCTCTCCTCTCTCTCCTCTCTCTCTCTCTCTCTCTCACACACACACACACACACACACACACACACACACACACACACACACACACACACACACACACACACGCACACAGACGTGCGCGCGAACATACATGCTCTCTCTCTTCGCTCTCTCTCTCTCTCTCCTCTCTCTTCTCTCTCCTCTCTCTCTCTCTCTCCTCTCTCTCTCTCTCTCTCTCTCTCTCTCCCCCCCTCCTCTCTCTCTCTCTCTCTCTCTCTCTCTCTCACACACACACACACACACACACACACACACACACACAGACGTGCGCGCGCACATACATGCTCTCTCTCTCTCTCTCTCTTCTCCTCTCTCTCTCTCTCTCTCTCTCTCTCTCTCCTCTCTCTCTCTCTCTCTTTAATACCCACTTTCTGTCATTATCAGATACCCTTACTCAAGCTTCACAGACGTTAAGAGCACCAAATGAATATACATGCCCGACTTCCCTAATATCATTTTGCAAACAAAAACTTGGATCCAGTAACTCAATTAAAATTCCCCTTCTTGCTGTACATGAAGTAGGTATGCACATAGCGCAATTAAAGAAATAAAAAATCCATGGTCCTGATAACATACCTGCATTTCTCTCAAACTCGCTCTAACCTTACATTGTTGAGTCTCTTACATACATATATAATCTATCCATTGAAACTAATGTTTTCCCGCAGGCGTTCAAAAACGCCAAGTAATCCCCCTTCCAAAATCAAATGATTTGTCGGATCCAAATAATTTCAGACCTATATCCTTACTATCGATTCTATCCAAACCCCTTGAAAGACACCATACACACACACGTATCTCAGTTCATGAGAAAAACAAACTATTTCACCCACTCCAATCTGGATTCCGATCTAATCATTCCTGCACACAGCATTATCACGAATGTGTGACTCATGGCTTTCAAATATGAACCAATCACAAATGACAGGGGTTGTCTTTCTTGACTTCAAAAAGGCGTTTGATCTTGTTGATCATTCCATTCTTCTAAAGAAACTATCTCTCTACTTGAACCATACCCCGACAATCTCATTATTCCAGTCATACTTGAACGATAGACTCAGTATGTGGCGCTTAATGGCAAAACCTCCACTTCAGACTTGTCAGACATGGAGTCCCACAGGCTCTGTACTAGGCCCCCTACTATTCTGCATCTTCATCAATGATTTACCATTGTCCGTATCAGATGAAAAGGTCACAACAGATTTATTTGCTGATGACTCGTCGCTCCAAACGAATGGTAGTGATCTACAGACAATAGAAACTTCTCTCCAGGAAAGTCTAAACGACGTGTCAGACTGGTGTCATTCAAACTCAATGGTCATACACCCAGCCAAAACCAAATCTATGATTATAGCTACCCGCCAAAAACACCAGTTGACTCCTCTTTCCCTAAAACTTCAGTTGAATGGCACTTCTATCGAGCAGGTAGACGAGCATCGTATTTTAGGGTTAACAATAGATAAAGAATTGAAATGGCAATCTCATCTAAATAACGTATGCAAAGTAGTCTCAAAACACCTTTTCCTGTTATCTCATTAAAGCGCTACGTCAACATTAATGTGCTTAAACTTTTCTTCAATGCACACATAATGTCACGTATCAATTACGCCTCAACAGTGTGGGACGGCAGTAGTGACGTCCACAAAAAAAGGCTGAATTCTCTCCATAGACGTGCAGCAAAGCTACTCCATCCAGCTGTATCTCTAACAACAGAACGAAAAACTAAAAGCGCTGAAATACTTCCTCTGAATAGGCAATTGGAATTCAACAAGGCATCATTTATGTTTACAATCTTGACAGATACTATGCCATGTTATATCAATGCCCTTTTACAAGATCGAACAGCTTTTTCTGGCTCGACGAAATTCCTTCTTCCCTACCCACGCATTGATCTATACAAAACAAGCCTAGCATACTCTGGACCATATGTCTGGAACTCACTTCCACCGAATCTACAAAACATGAATACTTTAAAACTTTTCAAGGAACATTTGCATAAACATTTTATGTCTCAGTAGTTAAATTACTCGATTACAATGATTAGCGTCCACTCGCTAAGTCTTCTGTGAACCATGCTTTGAATAAATCGTCTAAACATAAAACCTACTCCGTTAAAATCGCTCATCCCCACTCCCACTCTGTCTACCCTCCCTTTTCTCCTCCCCTACCTACCATTCTCTCTTCCCCACCCTCCTCTGACCTCTCTCTCTCTGTAGTTTTTGTTTGTTTGTGTTGCTTGTAAGTTTCCTTTTGTTTTACCATCCCCCCATCTCATTAGTGCTTTTATGAGTAGTTTGCTTATCATTGTAGAATTAGATTATCATGTTGCTATGTTGAATTGTCTGTATGAATGATATGTGCTGAAATAATGTATGCATGACAAGGACAGATTGTAAGACTAGGCTTTGGCCTAAAATCTTCATCCTTGGGTATTAAAGATCAATGAATCAATCAATCAATCAATCTCTCTCTCTCTCTCTCTCTCTCTCTCTCTCTCTCTCGTCTCTCTCTCTCCTCTGTCTCTCTCTTCCACGATAGCAACGTAAGTGTTTCCCAAGCGATCGCCATGGGCAGCGACACTAAACACGTATGACATGACACCACCAGCCACTATTCTGAGCCGTGTGCGTTGCCATAGGGGTGCAGGTAGGGGCCACTATTCTGAGCCGAGTGCGTTGCCATAGGGGAGCAGGTAGGGGCCACTATTCTGAGCCGAGTGCGTTGCCATAGAGGAGCAGGTAGGGTCCGAGCTGGATCAGGTAAAGAAAGCTTGCTGTCTGTGAATCTGTCACTTTGAGAGGATCTCACCTACCACAAATAGAACCATCGTTTGTATTTCTTTTTTGTTTTGTTTTTACATGACAATATAACTTTTCTTTTCGTGTTTTTTCTGTCCAATCTTCTGTGCCACCTCAGTGGCTTTGCACCCACGTCCTCATTCTAACCCCCGAGAGAACGGAGAATGTTCATTCTAGCTTGACCACCCTCAACCAGTTTCGGGTGGTCGCCCTAGAATAAACATTTCTCCGTTCTCTGACAAGTAAGACTTCAAACAATGAATTAAAAATGATAATCCATCACACATTCTCTTCAATAACCAAAAAAATAACGATTTTTTTTACAAACAAACATACTGTGTAGGATTATCCGTTTTTAATACTAATTTACTAAACTTTTCAGATTTTAGTTTTGCTTAATCCTGCGTTTTTTCCTGATCATTTTCAATAACATCATTTTCACACATACAGTCATCAAACACTAGAGCGGAAAATCCCCCCTAAATTTGGAAATCATGTAAGACTTGGCCGGGACACTGTGTGCACAACCCTAATTAGAGGGTTCGGGATTGTGGCAGGCAGTAACATGTACGGCGGTCCCGGGTGGCTCCTGTGATACCTGTAATTAACTGACTGTAACCGCCATAAGGCGGGCTGGTGGCGCTCACCTGACCAGTTTAACTGCAACATTATGGTGCAATTAAAAAAGAACATTCTTGAACACGAAGACCGATTTTCACCATTCTCTCGCTGACTGCCACACGAGAAGGTTGTGTTTTATTGTGCCCGGCGTGACTACTGTGTTTTATTGTGTTGTTATTTTAACAATGGCTAAAAGGTTATACCGAAGAACAGGCTTGCGCTATTCAAGATCACAAGTTTTACTTCACTAGCATGTTAGAGTATTTGTCAAAAAAAGAACTAGGCGAATGCCTGTTCTCTGCCAGCAAAACCCAAAAGAAGCATTGCTTTTTTGGAAGGAACAGAAAAGGAAAAAAGTGAACTGACTGCTTTGAAATGCACGACTATCTTAAAGGTTTGTTGTTCAAGGAAATGAAAACGTTGAAAGAAATATTGCTGAACAAGAATAGCCGTTCAATACGTGTTTGACTATTGATGAGATGGTTCCTTATCTAAAAAATGGCGCTGCATTGTTGAAAGTTGGCCGAAGCAAAACAATCCATCATGCATTGATTGTTGGGCGCTGGCTTGAGACAGCTCAAGTCATGTTTAAAAAAAACAAAAACGCTTCAAACATGGCGTTCATTTCTTAAGACGCAGGTGAACATGGCTGATTCGTATGCTAGAAAACTTATTCAACTTTCTGTGTGTTTTATAACTATCCTAAATTT
Source organism: Conus ventricosus (assembly GCA_018398815.1). Lineage (NCBI taxonomy): Eukaryota > Metazoa > Mollusca > Gastropoda > Neogastropoda > Conidae > Conus > Conus ventricosus. Next base: position 4,476 of record JAFLJL010000949.1, read on the forward strand.
CACAAGCTAGGAATCAGTATAAATGAACTGTGTAGCAAATGTCAAAGTATCATTAGGCTTATGCAACTGAATAGCGATTTTCGGGTGTTCTGGCAAACAAACTAGATAGGGTTAGGCAGACCTTAGTACATCTACCAGTATGGAGAGGAGTATTGTGTAGCCAGCACTATCTCCATATAATGCTCCAAATATACAATGACAGATGTACTAACTACTGGCGATTAGAGCCGCCATAAAAGCTCGGCTACAGCAGTAACTGCTGTAACTCTGCCAAAGCCAGTTGCAAGCCTGGTTGAGAAAAGAGGAGCACAGCAGCAAACTAGGCCAAACGACCCTATGTGATCACTTGACCTGCAAAGCACAGCAGCAAACTAGGTCAAGTGATCACATAGGGTCGTTTGACCTGCAAAGCTCAGCGGCAAACTAGGCCAAACGACCCTATGTGATCACTTGGCCTAGTTGATTGAGGGGGGCGCGGGACACAACCTGTTCAGTCACAAAGCAAGTGGTCCCCACAGTTCCACTTTGAGACACTTGACACCTTCACCCCAAGTCACCCCAAGTCCTTAATTAAGTTCTTCATTAAGTCACCCCAAGTTTTAATTAAGTTCTTAATCAAGTCACCCCAAGTTCTTAATTAAGTTTTTAATTAAGTTCTTTATTAAGTTCCTTTAAGTTTCTACTTAAGTCACATCAAGTCTTAATAAGTTTCTTGATCAAGTCACCTCAAGTTCTTAACTTAAGTCACCTCAAGATTGTAATTAAGTCATCCTCTAAGTACAACCAAGTTCTTATTCAAGTCAACTTATAATTATTTATTAAGTTCTTAAAGTATTATTCCATTTTAAATGGATCAAATGAACTTTTGTTGTTGGCAGTTCTGGCATACTTTTGTGTTGGCTTCTGTATTTAGTGGTTGAGATTGTTTGGACTGCTTTGGTTTTTGTTGTCTTTGTTTATATATTTTATAACCATAATAACCACCCCCAACAGCAATGCCGCCAAAAATGACAATTGCTTTAAAAAAATATGAAGACTTTGGCGTGTAGGCAACCCTGTTGTTGTAGACCTTGAATCAACTTGTTCTGGTGTTTTTATAGCGGGCGTTGAAACAACTGGCTGCGGCTCTGGCACTTTTTCATTATGGGTTATAATCTGTGCTTGTACCTGTAATTTTTTTTTGTTTGTTCCACTCTGCTAATCTTTTTCCTGCTGCAACGCACCCAGGATTTTTACTGGTCACTTTCTCCACTGATTCAATGTTTTCTGATTCTGCTGATTTTCTGGCTCGGTCATTTTTTAAGGGAAACAAAATCTATATGATTAAAAGTAATTAATCCCATGATTAGCGGCGATAATAATGTTCCAAATCTGTAATACAGATCACATCCTAGAGACTCTAATGACTTTTTTAAAACTGGATCCTGCGTTAAATCATACATAAAGTCTTGTTCAGAATTAATAGGCGCAAATTTACTTACTAGTTTAGTGTACAACTAAGAACCGTTTGCCCGACACTTTTTACCATTCTTGATCCCAGTTGCGCTCATACCTGTTTTTGATACTTTTCAATGTCTTGTGGCGACATCTGTTGAATCTGTTCTATGCTGAATTCATTTCCGAGGAACTGTTTTGTTTTCCCACATGCTGCTAAAGAATACAGCCTTTCTTTTTTTGACATATCAACTGTTCATTTGTAAGTTCAGGAAGGTTAGGCTGCCCTGTAGCTGTAGTAGATCATCGCTGTTCATGTTTTTTATTAATTATAATTATTTATTTTTTAAAAATGAGCACCGAAAAAACTGTTACCAACCTTGTATACCATTCTGCTGTTAATGGAGGCCTAAGTGTAGGATACACAATGCTTGGTAAAAGCCTGTTAAAAATTAAACCAGCAGATCTTGGCAAACTAGACTTTGAGGATTCAGCAAAGCTAATTGCTGTTATAACAGCCTCATTTGCTACGAAAGATTTTCTAGTTAAGCAAGGACTAATTCCTGATAGTATCAATATGTAAAAATTAAAAAAATACATTTATAAAAATGGCTTCACTCGTAATGATGATAGCGGTGCAGTAGTGAATGCGCTTGCTTTTAGCGGAAGTAATTATGCATTTAGTAAACTGCGGGATGACGGGGAGAGAAAAGACATAACAAAGCTATGGAGCAACTAGCTGCAGCACAAGATAACTATGAAAAGCAGAGAATTGAGCAGTTAGATTTTATTAATAACAAACTGAAAAAACAGGGACATGCAGCTTACACATTTAAAGACGTTGACCAAGCAATAAAAGAATATTATCTTGTAACAGGCAAACCAATCGAGACATTGCCCCCACCAAAATTCAGTGACTTTTATCAACCATCAGAAAAACAAAAGATGCAAGAAATCGTGTTTATTTGTCTTTGGCATGAACGTCGTGTATTTTGTTGCGCATAATATTGGCTGAATAAAATGAACAAAATCTATTATTCGCCAAAAGGATATTGGAAGGGAATCGCGGCAATAAAAAGCTAATCCACACAGCGGGAGTCAGTGAACAAACAGCAAAGGAAATGGTTATCTAAACAATGCGATTTGGCAAATTTATTACCTGCGCCCTAGACGAATACAGAGACCACAATTTGTGAATACAATACCGAACGACACCCATCAAATGGACCTTCTATATTTACCCCATGATACGATTAGACGAAAAAGATTTAAGTACGCACTCACAGTCATTGACATAGCTTCAAGATATAAAGATGCAGAACCATTAACACAAAAGAGTGCTTCTGCTGTTGCTGTTGCCATACAACTGATATACCAACGAGGCCCGCTAACTTATCCTCGCATGATTCAAGTCGATGATGGAAAAGAATTTAAAGGCCAAGTAAATCATTATTGTTAAAACATAGAGTTACTATAAAAGAGGCATTCCAGGAGTTCACAGATCACAGGCTTTAGTTGAAAACTTTAACAAACAGTTATCTGAAAGACTTTTTTCCTACCAGTATCACAGAGAGCTGATTGACAATTCCCGCAACACAGAATGGGTTAGAAAGACTGCCCTCAGTTTTGCGCGCAATGAATAATGAAGAATTTAAAGGGCTAAAACCAGTACAAGCATCAAAAAACAAACAATAAATGTTGCTGAAGACGCCAGTACACCCAGCAAACTATTACCGTTTGGCTTGAAAGTAAGGTACCTTTATTTACCGGGGGAAGCAGAAGGGGACACTCGCATCAGGGCAAAAAGATCCAGTTTGGAGTGTTGATCCGTTGAAATAAAAAATTGAAAAAATGAATCCGCCCGTGTAAAATTTTTACAAAACTGACAAAACAAAACAACCAGCCCTCAAGATCTTTTGTGAAGGGGAACTGCAGAAAACCCACCGGGCCCCTTTTTTCCGTTGTTTAATTAATTTTTAATTTACATAAAAGGGAAGCTCAAAAAGGAAACAAAAATGAAAAAGGGAAAAGAACCTTAAAATTTGAAAACGGGAATCATATGGCATGGTTCTATTTTTAAAGGGAAGCTTTAAATATTTTTCCCACCCGTCCCGGGCAATGCATCCAGATCCCCCTACAACCAAAATTTCCCCAAAATTTTTGATCATCAGATAGGGGAAAAGAATATCTTTAAATAAAAAAAAAAAACCCGAGCGCATCAAGAAAAACATAAAAAAAGGGTTTTGGGCTGAATTGGATGATATGAATGAGCTTATAACAAAACTTAAAGGAAAAAAATAGGGAAAAAGGGTATGAAATTTTATGCCTTTCCCCAGTCCCCCAATTTTCCCCATATGAAAACTCTGGATAAACAAATACCGTTAGTGTTTTTTTCCCTATCTAATGATTTCCCGGGGGCCCAACATTGTGTTAAACCCATGTAATTAGTTCGTATTTTCGTTGCCCATGATGAAAGTATTTTTTTTTGCCCAAGGGCTTTTTTTGTAGTTGTCATGCGATTTTTTTGACTGCAAAACACTGCAGATATTCCCTTTGCTTTCGAGGGGTTTTTCTCCTGGCTCGAAAACGTACTTTTTTTTACCTTAAACCTTTAAATTTCCCTTAATCACCCCCCAGAAAATTTCTTTCCCCCCTCCTTTCCCAAAAAACCTTTTTGTTCCCGTTAATGAAGGGGGAAAAATCTTTAGGATAATCAATGTGTCGTACCACCCCCGCATGCCCTTTAGCTACTTCTATTTTCCCCAATCTTTATAGATGTTTTTTCAGTAGGGATATCTATAACAAAACATCTGAAAATTCTTTTAAAGTATTTCTGGACTCGGAATGGGGGTTTTTAAAGAATTCAAAAAGAAATTCTAACTAAAAAAATTTGAAAAAATTCTAAAAGGGTAAACCCAATAAAAAACGGGTTTGTCCAATTTTAAACTTTTTTTTTTTAACCCATTAGCCAAAACCCATCATAAATTTTCCTAAACCCTGAAAAATTTGGGTTTTTGAAGTCACTTAATTGCTTCTTTCCTTTTGTGCCCAAATCTAACATCTTTACCTTGGGGGGTTTTTTCCATAGTTTTTTTCCGAAACAGCTGTTTTCACATTTGAAAAAGTTTTTTTTCGGGAAGCATCGGCGGATTTAGTTCTAAGATAGTGGTCTTCATGATTAGGGCTTCATGAACTTTTCTTGTTTAAATTTTAAATTATACAAAGGGAACTACGGTTAAAGTTTTAAAACCAGGGGTCTTAAATAAAATTGTAGAAGTCTGTAATGACGGGACAAAATTTTTTTTTGGTCGCGAAAAATTAGGCACAATTTTTAGGCGGCTCTTTTTTTGACATTTTTAGACTTTTTTTCCGCTAAGGGATAGTCATTTTCCCAGGTAAATGGTTTCCTGAGGATATTCTAAGTAAAATTTTTCTAAAATTTTAAATCCACGCGGTTGATCTGGCTTTAAAAAACTGCCCCAACCATTTTAAGGCTCTTTGAATATATTCGTACCGCCGTCTGTGTACTTTTTAAAGTTATAAAGGAAGTGATTGCCCCCTGGGCCCAACCATACAGATTGTTTGCATCAAAATACTTGAGATATTTTAGACCTTTTATTTGGGATCAAAATTTGTCTAGGTATTTTTTGTTTGTTTTACAGTAAGGGATCGACGCCATACAAATTTCCCCTCCCCGCAATCCGTTTTCAATCATCTGAATCATTGGTAAATCTTGACAATAAATAAATCTGTTTTTCCTTAAACTTTAAGAAACATCCCAGCCACCCCGGGGGCCAGAAATAAAATTGCGCGGGATCCGGCTGTAAGGGTTTCATGCAGTCTTTCTGTAATTTTCAAAGACCCCCCCCAAAAAAACAAACGCGGCCATCAAGTATGAACATGATATCTCCCATCTTTTTTACACCTAACTTCTGCCATGTTTCTTGAGCATGCTAAAAATTCAAAACAAAATCCCTTTCCTCTAAGATTAGAAAAGAACGCGTCTTTAGGGAAGTTTTAATTTCGTAAAAACCTTTTCCCCAACTTTTTCCTGTACCAAAGGGGTAAACCCCCCTTTCTAACAAATTTTGGATCAAAATATTTTTCCCCGTTTTTGGGCAGGACTTTTAAGGACATGCCAGTAAACCTAATGATCCCATCAGGTTTTGCATAGAGCCCATAAAAAGAAAAATTTTTATTTAAAGTGAAACCAGTTTTTTCCCTGATGATTGGTGCAATGCATTTACCCAAGGCTTTTGGTTTTACTGCTCGCTTTAAATAAAATGGAGTCAAACCCTGGGGCAATTAGAAAGAAGATGGGCAGCTTCCTTTTTGGGTTTTAAATTTTAGTTGAAGATTGCTTTTGCGGTGCGTTTGCTCCTCTAAAATTTTTCCGCTAATGTGATCATGGTCTCTTACGGGGCGGATTGGCTTTCTGATAAAGGGGCCCCAAAAACCACAAATCCAACAATGTGTGGCTGAGTCATACGGGTTGGTTTTCAGGGCCGTCATATGTTTTCAGATAAGTTTAATTATTAGAACAGCTTTAACGCATTTGCTGCATGTTTTTAAAAAGTATTCTGCACAAAAGGTCCTCTTAAAATTCGGGGTTTTAAAGGGGCACCACCGACCTGACAATAACAAAAAAAATGAACAAATCCTGATGTTTAAACCTTTAAACTTTTTTTCGGAATTTTCGTGGGGTTGGCCCCTCAAAAGGAACAATAACACTCGAAGTCGGGGGAAAAACAACATAGGACTTGTTTGCAGCCTTTTCCCCATTTTCTTAAAAAACTTTAGATCCGGGGGGGGGCGTAGTTGTTCGGGAAATTTACAGTCACCGGGGCAAAACCCTGCTTTAAGGTTCGCTTGGGGTTTGAGCAATGGAATTCTTGTTAAACATTTTCTAACAAAAACCTTGTTTCCCAATGATTTTTTAAAGAAAGGCCGCATTATCTACCATTGCCGTATCAATTGAAAGGGTGAAACCCTGTTGGTGAAAACATCAGTAAAAGGGTCAAAAAGTTTTTTTGTCTGGATCACCTATTGTTGGCTGTTTTTGGACACTCTGATGGGGGGGGGGGGGGGAAAAATTTGTTTCCTAAACCCATGGGGAATTTTAAACGTTATTTGGTTTGTTTTGTTCTTCAAATTTATAAATTTGATCAACACTAACGGGAAAAGGGAAAATTCCACTAAATTTTAAGATCTTGGGTTTGGAAAGGGTTCTAGTTAGACACTCTCTCTGCTTTTTTTGCGAAAAAAATGCAGCCTTGCAAAAAACCCCCACCACAAAAAAAACTTTTGGGTTGCCGAATTCTTTATGTTTAAAAACTGCTTTTTTTTGCGACAATGTGGGGGTAGGGGAAAAGAAAACCTTTTGCCTATTTTTGGGCTCATATTTAGGCCCTTTTTTAATCTGATCTCTAGGACTTAAAACCCCTCTCCCAACCAAAAGCCTCCATTTTAGTTTCTTAAAGCGGCCACATAAAAACTGGGGAAAGCATTGGGTCGGCCCAACCGGCTTTAACCCATTATAAAAGAAAAACCCCTGTTGTTGGGGTCGAACCCCAGACTTCAAAGTTTTCTTCATTTTTTGGGTTAAAATAGTCGTTTAAAAACCCGTTTAAACTTTAATTTAAACTGGCGGGTCTATTGTTAGTTTACCTGGAACTTGAGAAAAGCATGAACAACGCTTGCCGGGAACTTTTTTGTTGGTTCAATGACTTCTAGTTAATACATTTAAATTTTTTTTGGAAAAAACGCTCTTCCTTAAGCTTTCCTTTAAAAACAATTCGTCCAGTCCTTCATAAATCTTATCCATTTTGATTTTTCCCTTTTTCCAAACCTAAAAAATTTATTTAAATTAAAAAAAAAAAATTTAATCAAACCCAATATCAACAGTCTTTTTTGTGTTTGGGGACTAAAATAAACTAAAGTATAAAGGGCCCTTTGTGTTTTTAAAGTAGCTGTTTAGAACAGAGTTTAATGTCTCGTTTATTTTTTTTAAAAAATTTTTTTTTAAACTGCTCGGGGGCCCTGGCGTTGAAAAAAACTTCCCCTTTCGCCTTTTTTTGAAGATCAAACTTTTGTCTTTTTTGTCATCAAAATGGGCCTGTAAACGACAAAATTTTTTCATCCTTGATGTTTGAGTAAAACCAAGCGCTTTATTTATTTCATTTTTTGGAACAAACCTAATTTTTGGGCTGTTATTAGTTAAAAACCATACTGTGTGTTTTTGGGAGTTTATTTTTTTCTTTTTTTGCCAGCAGCACTTACAGCTAATGAACACAACCGAGGGGCAAAGAACAAACCCCCCTGAGGTAAAGCTGGGGGGCGCCCCAAACCCCCTTTTTGCAAGGGGCCCCACTCGTTCCTGCTATAGACCACTCAAAGCTATGCTCCAGTATTAACAAAATGTAACCCTTTAAAAAGGCCAAATCCCCTTCTTTGGGGTTTTCCCTGAAATTTTGAAAGGTTTTGCTCATTTTTGTTGCATTTGTGTAATTTTTTGGTTAACCAAAAAGGTTTTTAGTCAGGGGTTTCTACAAACCCCTTTCCTTTTGGGGGCTCTGGTGCGGGAGGCGCTTTTGGAAAAACCCCTGAAAGCCCTCCCTTTTTTTTTAAATAAAAAATAATTTAGTAATTTTTTATTTTTTTTTAAATTTTTTAATCTTGAATATTAAAGCTGCGCATCATATATTAAAAACAAATGTACAAAAATTTTTTTAAAATTCCCCCATCTTTTTCTTTACCAATTTAAAAGTTTTTTTTCCGTCTTTACAGTTTTTTTTCCCCATTTCCCATGCAAGGGTTTAATCCTCTGCGATCTTGGGTTTCAATCCAAAAACCCTTTATTTTTTTGGTTAAAAAAACATCGACCCTAACACTGGAAGGTGTAGATCTTAAAACCGCAAGGTCAAACTTTTTGGATTTCACACCCCCCCCCCCCCAAACAATTTTTTTATTTAAAAAAAAGGGATAAGGCCTAACCCGCTAGCGTAGTTTTGGGTTTAGGGCTACCCCCCAACCCGAACATTGTACTTTCTTTAAATTTTAGGATTAAAAAATTTTTTCACTTCCCTCTTTGAATGGTTCTTTCACTTCACCCAGCAAAAAATACCTTTAAGTGATCTTGCTGGGGCACAAAAAACAAAAAATTCCATATAGGGCCCAATTCCCTTGCTTCTGGATATGTTTTTATGATGAACCCACTCTTTCGTAATATATTGCTAATTTTGACTGATTTGTTGCTCAACCAAGCCTTCCCAAAAATTTGGGGTTTTGCTAACAACTTTCAAACTCTAACGAGATTTTCAGAAATGCTGTACTTTGCTTGGGTGTCTGAGATTTGTAACACGTTTTTTTCATTAAAAGTTATTTCAAAAGACAGCGGTCTTTTAATGCTCCTGAAATTTATGGCGCATCCCTTTTTAAAACCCAAAAATCAAGGAAAAAAAAAAGGGCGATTTCCAAAACGCAAAATTTACAGCTACATATTTTTTGGGCCGCCCTTTATTTATCTCCGGCGCCTATTCTATTTTTATTTGGCTTTTTATTTTCGTTTTCCTTGAAACTCAAAGCGCCCTTTTTTTTCCCCGGGTTAGCATAGATCGAATGGGTTTTAAAAAAAAGCCCTGCTTTGTTTTAAAGAAAAAAATTCTGCCCCTCAAGTTTAAAAAATTTTTTTAAAAACGTTTGGGCCCCGTCCCCAATCGGGACAACTGCCCCTTTTTGGGGGTCTGTTGCTGATTGGGAGTTCAAATTTTAAAGTAATTTGCGCAGAGCCTGGCACAATCACTTCATCTGCTCCTAGGTTGGAAATTTGAAAGTAAGAATTGATCCGCATCAAAATAATGGATTAGGGAAAACAGAAATATTCCGTTTTTTTCCCCTTCACCCAAAAGGGGCCCTTTTTTAGTCTTCTTTTTGGGGGTCAAGAATTAAAACCATATGCTTGTGACATTTTTTTTAAAACAAAAAAAAAAGTTTATTTTTTAAAGAAACAGGGCGGGAAATTTTGAAGGCGAAGAAGATTATGATTTTTTAAATCCTGGAGACGACATGAGTGAAAGGGCCCCCTTTTGATACAGAAATTGGGCCCCCAAACCTCTAAATGCGGCGTAAATTTAAAACAAAAGTAGGGCCCCGGAGAAATTTTACCAAATTTTGGGTTTAGAACCCCCCCAAATTTATAGCCCCTGATTTTGAAGTAAAAAAAGGGGGCCATTTTTATGTAAAAAAAGATAAAGGGAGAACCTTTTCACTTACAACAAAACGAGACCCATCAAAGTTTTATCCCATAGGTTTTTTAAAGGCAAAGACCCCCTGTGAGCGTACAAAATCGCCTTAGCATTGCAAAAAACCAAAAATTAATAGGGAGGCAGTTGCTAAATTTCCCAAAACACACTGACAAAAACCCCAACAGATAACCAAAAAAAAAAACAGGGGAACCCCAATTTTTAAAAACCCAATCAGCAGATGAAATAAAAAATGCAATAGAAGCAGAAACCATTTTTCAAAAAAACAGCATTAAAAACTAAATACGACCCCTCTGATACCCAGGGCGAAAAATTAGAGGCCCTTGACGTGCTTTGAAACCATCAGAGGCGAATTTTTTAAAAAAATTTTAAGCAAAACGGGTGAACTAAATAAGGATTGAAAAAAAAAAAAAACTCGCGAGGCGTGACGCCAATTTAGGGCCTGATTTAAAGAAGAAATAACCCAAAGACTAAAAGAACTTGAAGAACTGAGATTACTAAAAAAGGGAAGCGGCGTCTACTAACCGAGAAAAATTTAACAACCCCAAGGGCAAAAAATAAGAAAACTATCCAAAAATTTTTATATGAAGACAAAACCGCTAGCAGAAAAAATAAAACACTTTTTTAGAGAGCAAGGACACTTTAAGAAACTTTAAATACAGCCTTGGGTTTTTGGGCAATAAGTACACTGTGAGGCTATTACAGGCGGCGGGGGTCAAATCCCAGTGCCTCCTCGCCACCCGCCCCTTAAACCGCCTGAAAAACCCAGGGGGAAAAAAAAACCGCTTGATCACCCGGGGGGGGTTTTATTTAAAAAAAATTTAGCCGGAAAAAGCTATAGCTCTTTCCCGGGGTATTTTAGGGGTGTTTTAGCGGGCTTTTTTTTGTCTCCCTGCAAGCAAATTTTTTTGGGCTTTAGGCCGAGCACTTAGGGGTTAGTTCTCTTAATGGGTGGGGTTTAAATTTTTTAGAAAAATTAAAGACCAATAACCCAAAGGAAAGTTAATCCAAAAACAAGCGCTGTTTTTTCATATCATGGCCTTTTATTTTTTTTGATTTTTAAACGGTCTTTGGGCCTTTGGGGCCACAGGGTTTGGGATGACTTTTTCCCCTTGGGGGGGGGTCGACTTGTTTTTTTAAACTGTTTTGCAATATTACGGCTCAGAATTTATTTCTTTTTTTCCCCCGACTTTCTGTTCTTTTTGCCTGCCAAAAGGGATTTCATTATTGTATTTATTATTGTACCTACTGGAGCTGATTTCAAAAAGGCAGCATGTATAAACCGGGGCCCAACAGAAAAGGGCCCCACTTTCGATTTTGGCGTATTGAAAAACTTTTTGGTCCCTTTTTTAATACTTGAAGGAAATCAACTGTAAAATTTAATGGCGTCCTCTAAATTTGCTAAGTATTGTTTTTTGTGCGTAAAAGGGCCAGTAGAAGATCTTTATTTCGATCTAAAATTTGGCTTGCGAGCCTGCAAACCCCCAAACGTAAGTACGAACAAGTCTTTTTAATTCTTTTCAAACCCCTGCTTTATTTAGGCCCTTAGAAGTGCCTAAGATAAATTTTGTCCATGCTTTTTTTATCTCTTGTTTCTATGGACCCTGGGTGAACAGCTGTTCCTAAAGAGAAAGTTTTTAAAGGGGGAACCCAGGCATAGTTTTACTTTCTTAAACCCCCCAAAAAAATAAGGGGTGCCTGACCTGATTAAGATCCAATTTTTTGTTTAAAGTCTGCTTAGCCTAATTTTGGAATTCTTAAAGATCCTTTAAAAAACCTTCATTCTTTCGGGGGGCTAAAGGGAATTAAACGTTTTGTCCTTTGGTAAGGAGCTTGCATTCAGTCAAAATACGTCTAAGGGTGTAATAAAAAGGGAACTAAAACACGGACCCCGCCAAAGGATTAGGATGAAAAAAAATGACCCGCATACGACACTCCCCCCCGGGGAAAGCGAAAAACACAGCAAATTTTTAACTGGTTTCTGAAAAAACCCTGCATCGGTGACAAACCCACATTTTCGGGATGTATTTTTTTTTAATAGGGGGGTTAAGATATCGGTTTAATGGAGACTAATTTTTTACTTGAAAGGCGTCAGACTGAGTCACAAAAATTCAAAAATTTCGGGTTGTTATATTTTTAAGATTGTAGTGGGGCCCCCAAGAAATTTTTTTGCATCAGAAATTTTTTAAATCCCACTCATTTTTTTGGGTTTAAAAATGTTTGTAAAAAATAACAACTCCAAAAACCGTTTCCCTTTGTTTTTAGAACATCTATTGATAACAATTTCGGAAAACCGAAAGGTTTCACTTCATGAAATATTTTACAAAAACGTATGGTTTAAAATAACCAATTTCCCAAAGGGGAATAAAAAAGATTAAAAAATATAATAATGCCGGGAAAAATTTGTTAGCCCGTTTTTAAAAATACCTAGGTTATTACGGGTTTTGCTCACTAAAAAAAAACAATGAGTAACCCTTTGAAAAACTCTCGAACTTAACAATGCGAATCGAAAACAATGTTTACCTTCAAACCTGAAAAAGAAGAAGTAGGGAAATATTTTGGGTGGAAGCTTTGCTTAAAAATTTTGGCTTTTCAACTGCCAATCGAGACGTTTTATAGTTTTAAAAGTTACACCAAACAAAACAAATTATGAAAGGGGGAAAAACCCTCGAACTTGCATTAAAATTTATTACTTTAAAGTTCCCTTTGGGCGAGCTGAGCACTGGGTAAAACCCTTTTATGATGGGAAGGGGCCCCCCAACCTTTTTTTAAAAAGGCCTTTTTCCATCAGGGGAAAACTGCATATTTTCGATTTTGAAATTTTAAAAATTCCCCCAATTTACCCGTTTAAAAAATTAGTTTTTTGGGGGGTCCCGGGTCAAATTTAATTTTAAAAAAACGCAGACAAAACAGGGAAAATCGTGAAATTTTATAACCTCACATTGTTTTTTGGAAATAAAATAATAAGCCCTTAAAAAAAAATGTCGGGGTGGGCCAGAAGAACCAGGGGTTACCAATTGCGGGCCCGTGAGGTGTATAACTTTAAATTAAAAGACCTTGCGACTTGCGGGGCTTTTCCAGAAAAGGGGAGATAGGCGCTTTGTATGGGTTTTGAGTACACTAAAAATTTTTGGGGTTAAAAAACGCAAAGAAGGGTTGGGGACAACAAAAAAAATTTTCCCAAACTAGAGCAACTGCGCAATGTAAAGCAAATAAAGCTGGGCCGTATGAATATAAAATAGTTTTGAAAAACCCGACACAAATGGCAAATTAGAACCATATTTAAAAATGGGACATAAAAATTTTTAAATTCATAAGCCCTTTTTCATTTTTTTTGCCGTCAAAAAAAAATTTCAGAAAAAAACATTCAACTCTGGGGCCCTTTTCAGTAAGTTTATTCCAAGGACAATAGTCGGAAAGAGAAATTGGGAAAAAACGCCGAAAGGGAAAAAAAAAGTACATCCTCCACAGAAGAGAAACCCGGTTTTTTAAAGATGCTTCTTTCAAAATAAAAGTTCAAAACCGCAAATGAAATTAGGGGACCCGTTACAATAAATTTGAAATTTCTGGCTTAAAAGATAAGGAGAGGGATTGGGGGTTTGGGCGTTAGTGACGTCCTTTTAAAAAAGGGAAATTTTAATTAGCTGGCAAAACTTTGACGGGGGGGAAAAAAATAAAGTTACTGTCTCCCTTCCTTAAAAAACGGGGAGATATTTAAACCATAACAACAAGCAAAAAAAACAAAAATGGGCCCTTTAAAAAAAAACAAACTTTCAGAACTAAATTGGAAAAAATCTTACACATTTTTGATCTTAAGGATTTTATTTTACTAAACAAGTTTTAACAGAGAGCAAGATAAAAACAAAACTGGAAATTTAAATTTAAAATTTTGTTATAAAACCCATGGGGCAGGGCCCACTTTGGGGGCAGTGCCAATGTTAAACTTTATGGATAAAAACCCCTCATTTTATCACTAATTTGTGGGCAACTGGGTTTTTGGAAAAAAAATATTTTAACCTCAACCTATTACAAACATTTTTTCTTATAAATTTTTTTATCATATTGTGATTTTTTTTTGTCCAACACTTAAATGGAACAAAGCTATAATGATAAAGGTTTTATAAAGGACAGATGATAAAAATATATTGGGTTAATCCCCCGCAATAAAATAATGAGTGTTTTAAAAGCTTTTTTTAAAATTTTTTGGGGAACGCAGACACAAATTTTTTTATAGATTGACTGTTTTGGCAGAAAAGAAACATAGTTAAAAAAGAGAAACCCCCTTTTCAAAACTAGCGTTCAGCGGGAAAACATGCTGGAATAAGTGTGTTGGGGTTTTTTTTGCCAAAAAAAAAACTCAGTTTTTTAAAGACTTTTGAGAACATTAAAAACGGGATTTTAATTTTACATGAAAGAAAAGAGACTCATTTGAAAGAAAGTTTTTCGGGGAAAAAAGATGTTTTTTGAAAAAAGAAACCGGAAAAAAAAGCAGGATTAAGCAAAAACCCCAAAATCTGAAAAGTTTTGTAAATTAGAAATTTAAAAACGGATAAACCAAAAACCCCCAGGGTTTGGGTTTTTAAAAAATCGTTATTTTTTTTGGGTTTTTGAAAAAGAAAAGGGTGATGGGGTTTTCATTTTTTAAAATTTATTTTTGAAGCTTACTTGTCAAAGAACGGGGAAATTTTATTCTAGGGCACCCCCCCGAAATGGGGTTTAGGGTGGTCCCACTAGAAAGAACATTTCTCCGTTCTCTCCCCCGGCTACAGCCCCAGCTTCGGGGAACCAAAAGGGGGCCCGGGCAATGGGCAAGCTGTCAAAGAGGCAAACCCCCCTGGAAAGGGGCCAAATGCCACGGGTGGCCCAGTCACTTTTGGGGTTTTTTCAGTGGGGCCTGTTCCGGGTCCAACATACGCATAAAAAACCCCCTGCTTTTTGGGTCCAACAGACGGCAATAATTGCTTTGGGCGTGGGCCGGGGTGAGGAGCCCCCCTCCCCTCCCGGGGAAAGGGGCCACCACGTTTCCCCCAATGACAGCCCCCCCTGAACTCGCTGATGCGGGACCCCCGACAACAAAACCAAAAGGGCCCTTGACGTGAAAAGGGCAACGGGCAGGCAAATAGAGCAGGGCATGAAGGGCCACAGAAGGTGACAAATTTTTTTTTTTATATTGATCGATGAGAATGAGCACGATGAACATGATGCTGCGGATTTCCCTTCCAGTCGAAACTGCACGGGCCCGGGCGTACTTTATGCTACTTTTATAATAAAAACCGCCATCAACTAGGGGCCCCAAAAAATACAACACCTGCAGTGTTTATATATATTTTTTTGTGTCTTTTTTAGGGTCATAGTCCCAACTGGTGACCGAATGTTTGAGCAAGGGGCTTGTGCCACACCCTGTTCCTGCCAGCTGATCACTACATGTTCTTCAAAAACCCGGGCTGAATACCACAACCCCCTTCCATGCCTGGGCCCTTTGGGCTCTGTGACGCCGATGTCCAACACAAAAAGTTTGCACCCAACAAAGATTTTCCTTTTGTTCTCCCCGACGGCTGCTGTACAACAACCCTCCTTAAACTGAGCACTTCCCTTTACGAAATCGGGGGCAGAAAGGGTTACCCGGGCGAAGGTTTTTTTCCAAAAGCTAAGTGTTCCAAAATTTTCCCTTTGAATCCTGAAGAAAAGGCCTGATCTTGTGGGGGAAAAAACTGGAACTGCTCCCCCGCCGGGGGGGCCTGGCCTGTTCCGTCGTTTCCATCTTTTGACAAAAAGCGCAGTGGTGGAGAAGAGGGCGAAGCTGACTGTGACTACAAATCCCCGGAGGGGGGGCGGGGAAGGGACTTTTGTCTTCCCGTCTGTCCCTTTTGTCTGACTGATTCCCCTTCTCTCTCTCTCTCTCTCCTCTCTCCCTCTCTCTCTCTCTCTCCTTCTTCCCCTCACACATACACAAACACACACACACACACACACACCCCACAACACAACACACACACAAAACACACCACACACCACACACCCCGCAAAACACACACACACACAAAACACAAACACATGCACGAGGGGGACTGGGTCACTAATCACCAGAAAGTAAGTGAGCAAAACTCTCCTCCTCTCCCCCTCTCTCCTCTCACCCTCCTTTTCTCCTCTCTCTCTCTCTCACGAAGCTGACCCGGATTAATTTGACAAAAACGGTAGAACAATCAAGCCCCCCAAACCCGAAGACAGGCAGGGAAAAGGAAAGGGTTTAAGGGGGCGAAAGGGTTCTGCAAAAGAAAGTCTCCAAAATCAGAGAAATAAACAGGAAAAACACCCCGGGCCAACCAAAAAGGACTGGGGGTGACCAAAACTGAATGGTGGTCCCAAAAATCAAAGGAAAAGCCGAAAAGAGACATGATGAATTTAGGAGATGGGGAAAAGAAGAAGACCAAAAAAGACTCCGAAAAACAGTCCCGCAGAAACCAGCAAGGGCAATGGGCAAAGTGGGGGGAATGCCCTCCAAAGCGCCCCACTTTGGGGAAAGACATTTTGCACATGGCCCCTCTCAGGAACACTTCATTCTCAATCTGCAATGACCTTCTGCCCCAAATCAAACCTGGTGAAGTGGGGAAAAACAGACGATCCGGCTTTCCCCCCCCTGCCACGAAAAACAAAAAAGTGGGGCATGTTCCCAAAACTCATGTAAAATAGCCCCGGGGTCAAGGGAAAGGGAAAACAGGAGGCACAACCAAGTGCCAAAGAGATTTTAAAAAGCAGCTGGGGTAGTCCCCGCACCACCAAAAAGGGAAAAACAGGACTCCAAAAGCACCCGCAAATTCCCACGGGGAGGAGGCAGCAAATCATGGGCCAAGAAAAACGTTTCCAATCGGGAAAATGCCCGCAGGTCCCGCTGGCCCGGGGGGATGACTTGGGGGTTTCCTGCAGACCTCCCAGAATGGAAGAGTTCCCCCCAGAGATCATCAGCAAGATGGCATGAGACCAGACATAGGAAATCCACTTTTAAGGGCAACCGCAGCTGATCATGACGACTTTACGGTGCCATTGAGAACAGAATGGAGGGGCTCAAATCTACAAACTGAAAAGTACTGATCTGGCAAACAAACCCGAGGAGAGAAGGCATCAGGTCCCAAAACCTCAAATGCCCGGGAAAATTTGGGGTAGGGGGTTTTGTAGGGAAAGCCCGAATAACAGCCCCATGAAACAGCTCTCAATTGCAGGGGGGAAAAAAACCAGAGCCCCGAAACAATTTGGGAGAAGCGGGAGAGAAGGGTTTAAAACTGGATCGGGGGAAAGGGGGAAAAAAAATGAAAATTCAAAGGCTTAATTTTCCCCACAAATATCAGGTGCCCCAGGGCTCATTTGGTTTGAAATGCGGTTTAAATTTAAATGGAAAAATAATATTCCGAGGGGTCATGGGTTTTGGGAAACCTAGCCATGACTCGTCCAAGATGGAGAAAAAAAGGGGGGCAAACCGGGTTATGAACCGGGTGTGGGGCCCCAAACCCCCCTTTAGTGTCAGGGGGTAAGGGGCCCAAACAAATCCCCTTTAAAAGGGGGGGTTTTCTTCTGAGGACTCTCTCTGCCACGCTCTCCACGAGTTTCTTTCTTTTCAGGGGGGGGGGGGGGCCCAAATCATAAACGTTGGTGGAAGTAGCTTAAACATGTACCCAGTTTTTCAGGTTAAAAAAACATGAGTGTAGGTCGTTTGAACCCCCCACGTAGGGGGAAACTTGAATCCCAAAGACTGGTCAACACTTTCATTTAAAAAAAATTGATGTTTTACAAATAAAAAAAAATTTCGCACATATGTGGGTCGTAATTTAACTACAGCCCCCGCTTTAATAACCTAAACCGGCATGGAGAAATGGAAAGGAAAGCTTGAAGAATTTTTGTGTGTGTGTGTGTGTGTGTGTGTGTGTGGGGTGTGTGTGTGTTGGGGTGTTTGGTTTTGGGGTGGGTGTGTGTGTGTGTGTGGGGTGTGTGTGTTTTGTGTGGGTGTGCTGGCCAAAATTTAAAGAGAGAACCGGAAACGGAAGCGGAAATTTTTTTCAGGGATAAAGGCCCTAGCCCCTTCGAAAAGGGGGGACAATACACGGGGAAAACATTTTTCGTAAACCGAAAAGTTTTGGGGAATTATACAAATGAAAATGACAGTTTGAGCATTAATCCATTTTGAAATGGTAATCTAAGAATACTTTAGCTTGGGGTAGTATAGTGCGTCCTTTTTTAAATTTCTTTATACAAATATATGCAAACATTCTTCAATTAATTTTTGTTCCATTTTCCATAGCCCAAAACAACCCTTTTAAAAAGACATGGGTTTTTTTTTTTGATATTTAGGGGGGTTAAAAACATTTTTTAAATCCGGGGAAACAGGGCAGACCCGCAAAAAATGTTTTTTCACCTCTTTGGGGATTTTTCACAATGGACATATAATAGCATCTTCAACAGCATTATATACCCATTTTTTCCTGTGGGGAATCTCGGCTATTCCAAATCCAAATTTTTGCCATATAGGGCTTCAAATGTCAAACAATGGGCCCGCAAAAGACCGCTTCACAATTTCCCCAATGATTTAAAAGGTTTTTAAAAAAAAAAAACCTGTCACTAATTTTTAAAATTTCCTCTCAAATTTTTTCCATCGGTTATCAATCAACCTTTTTACGAAATTCTTTTAAAAAAATATTGATATTTTTCCCAAACCCTTTATTTTAAACCCGACGAACCCGAACCCATTTTTATACAAAAAAAACTCGAATGTCTGACGCCCAATTTTTTTTCCTTTTAAATTTTAAACTAAGGGAACATTTTATATGCCTTATATGGTAATCTTTCTCATCATACGAAAATTTTTAACCAATAACTAATACTTTGTCAATAATTTATGTACAAAAAATTTTCGACCTGTTCCCCATATAAAAAAAATTTAAATTTGGGGGGTTTTTGGTTCACTCCCAAGAAAACTTTTAAAACAAACAAGGGGAAATTTTTCTATTTCAGCAACCCCTTTATTTTCCCTACCCCATAACCTGCTCCATACTGAAGGGAATTGGTTGGCCCTTTCGCTCAAAAAGTTTAAATAACACAACCCAAAAAGTTGTTTTTTAAACAAAATACAAATTTTCCCCAATATACATAGTGCCGCAGGGGTTTTTCTCTGCTCGCAAGGTCCTGACAGGCAGGCGAAAAAAAAAAGAAAGGGTAGTGGGAAAAAAGATAAAATTAAAGAGAGAGAGAGAAGAGAGAGAGAGAGAGGAGAGAGAGAAAAGAGAGAGAGAGAGAGAGAGAGAGAGAATAACCCCATGGGCCCAGAGTCCCCTTTAAAATTACGATAGGGACTTGTGCAAACGCTCAAATCCCCTCCCAGTCAAAAAGCATACTTTAAAAAGTCAGGCCCGGGGTTAAAGGAAAGGGGGATGAAAAAGGGCCAAAAAAGCATGCTTTTTAAAGTCAGGGCCCGGGCTTAAAGAGAAAAGGGGTAACCAGAAATGTGCCCCCAGTGAGCGTCTTTCCCTTTGGTATTATCCGTAAATGGGGTCAGCATTTTCAACAATCGACATCAAATAGTACAGTCGAACCCTAGGGAAAGGGGAAAAGGGAAGGGGTTCTATTACAAAAAATGAGAACGGTAACATTCCTCACAACAGCAGCACCAGATTAACAGGGGTCGCTGTTGCGCACATGTTAAAAATAACGTAAACAGAAAGTAAAAAAATTTTGATCATCATTTTCCTGTCCTTTTTTCCCCTCAGATTAGATGGGCTTTTTAGCCCCAAAACAAAACACAAACAATAACCAAGGGAAATTTTGGGAAACACTGTCCCTTTTTCCCCCAAACCCTGCTAACCCCGTCGCATCAAAACCCCCGCCCCTTTGGGGTCCGCGCACTGGCCATGCCCGGCCCTGCAGGGGCCCATAAAAAGCTGTTGGGCGGATTTTCTGTAAAACGGGGCGGGGTTTTCACTTTTTCTTCATCCCCCCTTCCAAAACAGCAAACGAGTCTTCAACACGCCCGGGTTCCCAACACGAAGAAAATAAGCCCCAAAACTACCGGGGGCTTCACCACGATGTCCTTTAAAACCCCGTGTCCTTGGGGCACTTTTGAACGGGTCCATCCCGGTCTGTCCTTTGGGGGAAAGACCAACACCATGCCCCTCCCTTTCCTGGTTTTTGCCCTTCCTCCTCCTTCCTGTTTCCCCTTCCTCTGTTTTCTGTGGCAGCCCTTCCCTGTTTTTTTCCGTTACCCCCCTTCCTTTTTTTTCTCTTTACCCCCTTCCCTCTGTTTTCCCTCTGTTTCCCCCCCTTTTCTGTTTTCTCCCGTTTACCCCCCCCCTCTGTTTTTCTGTTAAACCCCCTTCCCCTCTGTTTTTTTTCTGTTTAAACCCCCTTTCCCCTTTTCTCGGTTTCCCCTTTCCCCTGTTTTTTTCTTTACAAAAACCTTTCCCCTGTTTTTTTCTGCACCCCTTCCTCTTTTTCCCCTGTTTTCCCCCCCTTCCCCTGTTTTTTCTTCAGCCCCTTCCCCCTGGTTTTTTTCTGTTTTCCCCTTTTCCCCTGTTTTTTCTGTTAAACCCCTTTTCCCCTGTTTTCCTTTTTCGGGCCCTTTCCCCTGTTTCTGTGTCAGCCCTTCCCTTTTTCTGTGTCAGCCCTTCCTCTGTTTTCCCCCTTTACCCCCCTTCCTGTTTTTCTTTCTGTCAGCCCTTCCCCCGTTTTTTTGTTCAGCCCTTCCTCTGTTTTCTCTCTGTTACCCCTTCCCGTTTTTTTTTTTTCAGCCCTTTCCCCCCTGTTTTTTCCCGTGTCAGCCCTTCCTTTTGTTTTCCCCGGGTTTCCCCTTCCTCTGTTTTCTCTGTCACCCTTCCCCCTGTTTTCCGTGTCCCGGCCCCCCTTTCCCCTTTTTTTTCTCTGTTACCCCCTTCCTCTGTTTCTCTGTCAAACCGTCCTCTGTTTTCTTTGTCAAGGCCCCTTTCCCCTGTTTTCTTTTGTCAACCCTTCCCCTGTTTTCCTTTTGTCACCCCTTCCTCTGTTTTCTGGGGTCACCCTTTCCTCTGTTTTCTCTGTTTCCCCTTTTCCCCTTTTTTTCTTTCTGTCAGCCCTTCCTCTGTTTTTCCCGTGTCAGCCCTTTCCCCTGTTTTTTTCTGTTTAGCCCTTCCTCTGGGTTTTTTTTGTCAGCCCCCCCTGTTTTCTCTTTTCCCCCTTTCCCCTGGTTTTTTGTTCCGGTTTAAACCCCCTTTTCCCCTGTTTTTTCTCTGTTACCACCCCCTTTCCCCGTTTTTTTTGTGTCAGCCCTTTCCCCTTTTTCCCCTGTTTAAAAACCCTTTCCCCTGTTTTCTCTGTCAGCCCTTCCCCTGTGTTCGTCAATGTGCTCTCAAGATACTTAGAAAAATATTGACAAAGCCCGCAAAAAAAAATTGAAAAAAAGCAAGGCCCCGCAAACAAACAAACAAAAAAACAAACAAACAAACAAACAAACAAAAAAGTAGATAAATAATCACAAAACAGAACACGACAAAAGTTTTGACTTTTAGGTCTTCTTCAGGGAAAAAAAACACAACACAAAAGAAAACGAACGACAATTTACCCCAACTTTCCCTTTTGGTGCGTCCCTGGTTTGTCTTTTGACCGTTAGTCTATGTATTTTTTTTTTTGTTGGTTTGTTGTTGTTTTTTGCGCAGGGGTTTCTCAATTTTGCTTTTTCAAAAAAGTGTTCAAATTCCTCCTGCAGTCCCCCTCACTTTTGGCAACAAAATCTGCAAGATTAGTTTTGCAATGCCCCCAAAAAGGCCCCCGTTTTCCAAAGGGCTTGTGACCAGGGGGTCCCGGGTTTTGTGACCACGTGTTGGGTTTTGACCAACGTGTTGTGGGGTTACCACGTTTGGGTTTTTTTTTGACCAAGCGGGGCCCGGTTTGGGGTCTCCCCTGTCGTTGTAACCCCTGTCCCTTGTAACCCACGGGGGTCCGATTTATTTTTATATTTTTAAATTGTAGGGGCGGCCCAAGAGAATATTTTGCATCAGTAATTTTAAATGCACTCATTTTTATTTCGTTTAAAAAATGTTTGTAACAATAACAACTCAAGACCGTCCTTCGTTTTTAGAACATGCTATTGATAACAATTGCGGAACCAAATGGTTGCACTTCATGAAATATTTTACAAAGTCGTATGGTTTAATATAACCGAATCCAAGGAGAATAATAAGATTAAAAAATATAATAATGCAGGAAAATTAGTTAGCCAGTTAACAATACCTGATGGTTATTACGGGTTTTGCTCACTAAAAAAAAGCAATGAGTAACTTTAAAATTACTCTCGAACTTAACATGCGAATCTGAAAACAATGTTGACCTTCAAACCTGAAAAAGAAGAAGTAGGTTACTATTTTGATGGAGACTAGCTAAAATGTTAGGCTTTACAACTGCCAATCGAGACGTTCATAGTTTTAGAGTTACACCAAACAAAACTACTTATGAGGGAGAAAATCCGCTCGATCTTGCATTACATTCATTACTTTATGTTCATTTGGACGAGCTGAGCACTGATGAAAACTTATATGATGGAAGGCCCTCAACTGTTTTTAAGAGCTCTTCCATCAGGAAAGCTGCATATTGCGATTATGAAATTATACAATTCCCTAATTTACAGTTTAAAAAGATTAGTTTGTGGGAGGTCGGATCATTTAATATAAAAATCGCAGACAAAACAGGAAAGTCGTGAAATGTGATAACCTGCACATTGTTTTGGAAATAAAATAATAAGCTGTACTAAAAAATGTCGCGTGGGCCAGAAGAACCAGGAGTTACATTAGCGCCTGTGAGTGTATAACTTTAGAATTAAAAGACCTTGCAGACGTTGCGGACTTTGAACAGAACGGTGAGATAGGCGCTTTGTATGGGTTTGAGTACACTAAAGATGGTGATTATAAACGCAAAGAGGTTGGTGACAACAAAAAGTTTCCTAAACTAGAGCAACTGCGCAATGTAGAAGCAAATAATGCTGGCCAGTATGAATATAAAATAGTTCGAAAACCTGACAGCAAATGGCACTTAGAACCATATTTAGAATGGGACATAAAATTTGAATTCATAAGCCCATTTACATTTTTTAGCCGTCAAAAAGTTTCAGAAAAGCATTCAACTCTGGCCCTTTACATGTAAGTCTTATGCCAGAGGACAATAGTCGGAAAGAGATTGAAATAACGCCGTATGGGAAAAAACAGTACATCCTCCACAGAAGAGAAACGGTTTTGAAAGATGCTTCTACAAAATTACAGTTCATACCGCAAATGAAATTAGGAGACACGTTCACAATAATATTTGAAATTTCTGTCTTAAAAGATAAGGAGAGGGATGGGGTTGTGGGCGTTAGTGACGTCCTTTTAAAAGGAATTCTAATTAGCTGGCAAAACTTAGACGTTGAAAAACTTAAAGTTACTGTCGTCGTTCTTAACAACGGTGAGGATATTAAGCTCATAACAACAAGCAACAAAATCAATATTGGCTTAAAAAGAAACAATCTTACAGAACTAAATTGGATTAATCTTACACATTTAGATCTTAGAGGATTTTATTATACTGAACAAGTTTTAACAGAGAGCATGATAAAAACAATAACTGGATTAGATTAAATTCTGTTATAAAACTATGGAGCAGACGACTTTGGTGTCAGTGCCAATGTTAAACTTTATGATAAAAACCCCTCATTGTTCACTAATTTGTGGACAGACTGGTTGTGGAAAAACAATATTTATCCTCAACCTATTACAAACAGTTTATCGTTATAATTTTGATCATATTGTGATTTTCTGTCCAACACTTAAATGGAACAAAGCATATAATGATAGAAGGTTTATACGGACAGATGATAACATATATTTGATTAATCCCAGCAATAAGCTAAGTGAGTGTTTAGAACGCTTTTATAAATTGTTTGAGGGAACGCAGACACTATTTATTATAGATGACTGTTCGGCAGAAAGAGACATAGTTAAAAAGAGAAACACTTTGTCAAAACTAGCGTTCAGCGGAAGACATGCTGGAATAAGTGTGTGGATTTTATGTCAAAAATATAACTCAGTTTTAAAAGACTTTAGAGAACAGTTAAAGACTGTAGTTTTATTTCACATGAAAGACAGAGACTCATTTGATGAATGTTTGCGCGAAAATGATGTTATTGAAAATGATCAGGAAAAACGCAGGATTAAGCAAAAACTAAAATCTGAAAAGTTTAGTAAATTAGTATTCAAAAACGGATAATCCTACACAGTATGTTTGTTTGTAAAAAATCGTTATTTTTTTGGTTATTGAAAGAGAATGTGTGATGGATTATCATTTTTAATTCATTGTTGAAGTCTTACTTGTCAGAGAACGGAGAAATGTTTATTCTAGGGCGACCACCCGAAACTGGTTGAGGGTGGTCGAGCTAGAATGAACATTTCTCCGTTCTCTCCTCGTCTACAGCCCCAGCTTCGGCAATCCACAGGGAGCGGTCAATGTCAAGCTGTCAAGAGGCAACCCACCTGAGGAGACACTGCACTGCTGCCGAGTCACTTCGGTGGTGTTCAGTGGCGCCTGTTCTGATCCAACATACGCAGTACACCACCTGCTATGCTCCATACAGACGGCAATAATTGCTTGGTCGTGGAGCCGGCGTGAGTGAGCTCTCCCTCCCGGAAGTGCCACCACGTCCATCCAATGACAGCCCCCATGAACTCGCTGATGCTGGTGACCCAGACAGAACTAAACCAAGGCCGTTGACGTGAAAAGGACAACTGTCAGGTCAACATGAGAGCAGGGCATGAAGGGCCACAGAAGGTGACACTTTTTTTTCTATATTGATCGATGAGAATGAGCACGATGAACATGATGCTGCGGATTTCCATTCCAGTCTGAAACTGCACGACAGGGCTGTACTTTATGCTTACTTTTATAATATATACCGCCATCAACTAGGCCCAAGAAATACAGACACCTGCAGTGTTGATATATATGTTTTTTGTGTCTTTTCAGGGTACATAGTCCCAACTGGTGACCGAATGTTTGAGCAAGGTGGCTTGTGCCACACTCTGTTCCTGCCAGCTGATCACTACATGTTCTTCAACCTGTCTGAATATCCACAACAACTTCCATGCCTGGCCTTTGGTCTCTGTGACGCCGATGTCCAACACAAAAAGTTTGCACCCAACAAAGATTTTCCTTTTGTTCTCCCAGACTGGCTGCTGTACAAACAACCCTCCTTAGCTGATGCACTTCTTGACGAATATCGGGACAGAGGCTTACACGTGTCGATGTTTTTCCGAAACGCTAAGTGGTTCCAGATTTCCTTCGTAATCCTGAAGAAAAGGCCTGATCTTGTGGGTAAATACTGGAACTGCTCCCAGTCAGTGTGGCCTGGCCTGTTCCGTCTGTTACCAGTCTGTGACAGAAAAGCGCAGTGTGTGGATGAAGAGGACGAAGCTGACTGTGACTACTACTCACCGGAGTGTGGGGCGGGCAAGGTACTCTGTCTGTCTGTCTGTCTGTCTGTCTGACTGATTCTCTCTCTCTCTCTCTCTCTCTCTCTCTCTCTCTCTCTCTCTCTCTCTCTCTCTCTCACACATACACATACACACACACACACACACACACACACACACACACACACACACACACACACACACACACACACACACACACACACACGCACACACACACACACACACACACACACACATGCACGAGGCGGACTGGGGATCACTAATCACCAGAATGTAGAGTGAGCAAGCTCTCTTCTCTCTCTCTCTCTCTCTCTCTCTCTCTCTCTCTCTCTCTCTCTCACGAAGCTGACTGTGATTATTAGACAAGGCGGTAGAAGCAATCAAGCCCCAGCTGAAGACAGGCAGAAAATGGAAAGTTCAAGAGGCGATGGATTCTGCAAAAGAAAGTCTCAAGATCAGAGAAATAACAGGACACACACAGACCAACAGACAAGGACTGGGGGTGACCAAAACTGAATGGTGGTCAAAGGTCAAAGGAAAAGCCGAAAGAGACATGATGATTCAGGAGATGAGAAAAGAAGAAGACCAAAAAAGACTCCGAAAAGCAGTCCAGCAGAGCCAGCAAGGGCAATGGACAACGTGGGAGAATGCACTCCAAAGACGTCTCACTTGGAATGACATTTAGCACATGGCCCCTCTCAGGATCAGCTTCATTCTCAGATCTGCATATGACCTTCTGCCCTCAAATGCAAACCTGGTGAAGTGGGGAAAAACAGACGATCCGGCATGCCCCCTCTGCCACGAAAAACAAACAGTGGAGCATGTTCTAAGCTCATGTAAAGTAGCCCTGGCTCAAGGAAGGTACACATGGAGGCACAACCAAGTGCTCAAAGAGATTGTACAAGCAGTCTGGGCTAGTACCAGCACCACAAAACGGAAAATCAGGACTCCAAAAGCACCCGCAACATTCTTCACGGCAGGAGGCAGCAAATCATGGCCAAGAACAACAGTGCCACTCGGAACATGCAGGCAGAGTCTGCTGGACGGGGCAGATGACTGGGAGTGCACTGCAGACCTCCCAGAATGGAAGAGTCACCCAGAGATCATCAGCAAGAGTGGCATGAGACCAGACATAGTAGTCCACTCTAAGTCAACCAAGCAGCTGATCATGATCGAGCTCACGGTGCCATATGAGAACAGAATGGAGGCAGCTCAAATCTACAAGACTGAAAAGTATGCTGATCTGGCAAACAGCCTGAGGAGAGAAGGCTATCAGGTCAAAGTCCTCACTGCAGAAATTGGAGCTAGGGGTTTGTAGGAACGTCTGAATACAGCCTCATGAAACAGCTCTCAGTTGCAGGGAGGGAAAAAACCAGAGCCCTGAAAGCAATGGCAGAAGCGGCAGAGAGGTGTTCAAGCTGGATCTGGTCAAGGAGGAACAAAAGTGAACTTCATAAGGCTTAATTTCCCGACAAATATCAGGTGCCCCAGTGGCTCAGTGGTTAGAGTGCGTGTCATTAAGTGGAAAATAAATATGTCCAGAGGGTCATGGGTTCGAATCCTAGCCATGACTCGTCCCAAGATGGAGAAAAAAAGGGGGACATCCGGAGTTATGAACCGGGTGTGGCCCAACCCCCCTTGAGTGTCAGGGGATAAGGGCCGAAACACTCGCTTGAAGGGGGCTTCTCTTCTGAGGACTCTCTGCTGCCACGCTCTCCACGAGTTTCTTTCTTCTCATGGTTTGTTGACCAAGTCATAAACGTTGGTGGAAGTAGCTTAAACATGTACCCAGTTATCAGGTTAAAATCATGAGTGTAGGTCGTTTGAGACCCCCGACGTATGGGGAAGCTTGAATCAGATGACTGGTCAACACTTATCATTGAAAAAATGTTGATGTGTACAAATAAAAACATTTCTGCACATATGTGCTCGTATTCAACTAGCAGGCTCGCTTTAATATACCTAATCCGGCATGGAGAATGGTAAAGGCATGCTTGAAGATTTTGTGTGTGTGTGTGTGTGTGTGTGTGTGTGTGTGTGTGTGTGTGTGTGTGTGTGTGTGTGTGTGTGTGTGTGTGTGTGTGTGTGTGTGTGTGTGTGTGTGTGTGTGCTGAGCAACTTAATGAGAGAACCGGAAGCGGAAGCGGAAGTTTATTCAGTATAGGCCATAGCCCCTTCTGAAGGGGGTACAATACACGGGCAATACGATTTTGCGTAAACAGCGAATAGTTAGGCAATTATATCAAATGACATGACAGTTGAGCATTAATCCATTCTGACTGGTAATCTAAGAATACTTTAGCTGAGTAGTATAGTGCGTCTTTTAAATGCTTTATACAAATATATGCAAACATTCTTCAATATAATTTCGTTCCGATTTGCCATGAGCAATACAACTTTAAACAGACATGTTTTTTTTTTAGATATTTAGGGGGAATAAAATCATTTCTTAAATCCTGGAAGACAGGGCAGCACAGCAAAAAATGTTGTTCATCCTCTTTGGCATTCTTACACAATGGACATATAATAGCATCTTCATCAGCATTAGTATACCGATTCTTCTGTGGGGATATCTCGGCTATTCCAAATCTCATTCTTGCCATATAGGTCTTCAAATGTCTATCAATGTCCAGCAAAAGACACGCTTCACAATTCCTAGATGATTTAAATGTTCTATAAAAAGCATACCTGTCACTATTTTGAACGTGTTCCTCTCATTTTTGCCATCGGTTATCAATCAACCTTTGACGTAGTTCTTTTAAAAGATATTGATATTTTCCACACCTTGATTGACCCAGACGAACCCGAACCCATTTTGATACAAAAAATCTCGAATGTCTGACGCCCAATTTTTCTTACCTTTTAATTCTAAACTAAGCAACATTTTATATGCCTTATATGGTAATCTTTTCTCATCCATACGTAGAATTTTCAACCAATAACTAATACATCGTCAATAGGAGTTGATGTACATAGAATATCGACCTGTATCCCCATATACAAAATCATTTGGCGTTTTAGGTTGCACTCCCAAGAATCTTTTTAAAGCAAACAAGGGAACTTTTTCTATTTCAGCAACAGCTTTATCCATACCCCATAACTCTGCTCCATACTGAGCAATTGGTTGGACTTGCGCATCAAAAAGTTTAAGTAACACAACCAAAGAGTTGTTATTAAGCATATACAATTTTCTCAATATACATAGTGCCGCATGTTTTGCTCTGCTCGCAAGGTCCTGACAGGCAGGCGAAAAACTAAGACGGGTAGTGAAGAAAGATAACTTAATGAGAGAGAGAGAGAGAGAGAGAGAGAGAGAGAGAGAGAGAGAGAGAGAGAGAGAGAGAGAGAGAGAGAGAGAATAACACATGGGCCCAGATGTCTTAAAGTTACAGATAGGGACTTGTGCAAACGCTCAAATCCATCCCAGTCAAAATGCATAGCTTTAACGTCAGGCCTGGGCTTAAAGAGAAAGGGGTATGAACAGTCAAAATGCATAGCTTTAACGTCAGGCCTGGGCTTAAAGAGAAAGGGGGTATGACCAGAAATGTGCCCCCAGTGAGCGTCTTCCTTCGTTGTATTGATCCTGTAAATGGTGGTCAGCAGTATCAACAATCGACAGTCAAATGAGTACAGTCGAACTCCTGATGAAGGGAATTGAAGGCGTTCTATTACACAGAATGAGAACGGTAACATTCCATCACAACAGCAGCACCAGACTAACAGGCTCTGCTGTTGCGCACATGTTAAAATAACTGTAAACAGAAAGTAAAAATTGTGATCATCATTTTCCTGTCACTTTTTCCCCTCAGATATAGATGACTTTTGATGCACACACAATACACAAACAAGTAACCATGCAAATTTGAATCACTGTCTTTCCCCAACCATGCTAACGCGCTCGCATCAACCAGCTGCCTTGGGGATCCTGCGCACTGGCCATGCTGACGTGCAGGGTCCCATAATGCATGTTGACGGATGTCTGTAAAAACGGACGTGTTCTTCTACTTGTTCTTCATCCCACTTCAACACAGCATCGAGTCTTCAACACGCCTGGTGCCCAACACGAAGACATAAGCGCAGACTACCGAGGCTTCACCACGATGTCCTTAACCCTCGTGTCCTTGGGGCACTTGTTGAACTGCTCCATCTGTGTCTGTCCTTTGGAATGACCAACAGCCATGCCGATCCCTTTCCTGGGTGTTGCCCTTCTCCTCCTTCTCTGTTACCCCTTCCTCTGTTTTTCTGTGTCAGCCCTTCCTCTGTTTTCTCTGTTACCCCTTCCTTTGTTTTCTCTGTTACCCCTTCCTCTGTTTTCTCTGTTACCCCTTCCTCGTTTTCTCTGTTACCCCTTCCTCTGTTTTCTCTGTTACCCCTCCTCTCTGTTTTCTCTGTTACCCCTTCCTCTGTTTTCTCTGTTACCCCTTCCTCTGTTTTCTCTGTTACACCTTCCTCTGTTTTCTCTCGTCAGCCCTTCCTCTGTTTTCTCTGTTACCCCTTCCTCTGTTTTCTCTGTCAGCCCTTCCTCTGTTTCTCTGTTACCCCCTTCCTCTGTTTTCTCTGTTACCCCTTCCTCTGTTTTCTCTGTTACGCCTTCCTCTGTTTTCTGTGTCAGCCCTTCCTCTGTTTTCTGTGTCAGCCCTTCCTCTGTTTTCTCTGGTTACCCCTTTCTCTGTTTTCTCTGTCACCCTTCTCTGTTTTTCTGTGTCAGCCCTTCCTCTGTTTTCTCTGTTACCCCTTCCTCTGTTTTCTCTGTCAGCCCTTCCTCTGTTTTCTGTGTCAGCCCTTCCTCTGTTTTCTCTGTTACCCCTTCCTCTGTTTTCTCTGTCAGCCCTTCCTCTGTTTTCTGTGTCAGCCCTTCCTCTGTTTTCTCTGTTACCCCTTCCTCTGTTTCTCTGTCAGCCCTTCCTCTGTTTTCTGTGTCAGCCCTTCCTCTGTTTTCTCTGTCAACCCTTCCTCTGTTTTCTCTGTCAGCCCTTCCTCTGTTTTCTGTGTCAGCCTTCCTCTGTTTTTCTCTGTTACCCCTTCCTCTGTTTTCTCTGTCAGCCCTTCCTCTGTTTTCTGTGTCAGCCCTTCCTCTGTTTTCTCTGTCAGCCCTTCCTCTGTTTTCTGTGTCAGCCCTTCCTCTGTTTTCTCTGTTACCCCTCCTCTTTTCTCTGTTACCCCTTCACTC
>JAFLJL010000950.1:20000-32500 GCA_018398815.1 Conus ventricosus
TTGATTCCATATGCATTGATGTTTCGTTCTATGACCATGTGTAGTAAAGTTATAGACTTTACAAGTGGTTTGATGTGACGAATGCATGATATATGAATGAGATCGTAAGCAAGCTGTGAGTGTGTTTGGGCTGTGCGCTAGTCCTTCCTCCATCAACATCACCCAGGTTGACAATTTATTGGCGAGCCTGCCAGGATATTCTGGCCCATTTATTATAATTGTTCAACTTCTCAGAGAGGAAGCGGGGTGGGATTCAAGTATTGTAATCCTAAGACAAGGGTTTGTCTTACTGTATGTTCCCAAGATAGTTAAAATACTAGGCTTGGCATTGCTTCCAAGATAGTTAATACTAGGCTTGGCATTTCAGCCCCAGAGTACTTATTTCGCACAGATTACCTATAATTCGCTCTCATAGTTGGTCAGGCGCTGGGCGTCTTATAAAAACTAACTACTTTTGTCCCAAGCTAATATTATCATTCATAGGATTGTGCTATTACTCACTCGTGTCGGTAACCACCAGTTTGGCCGTCGTAGTAATAAAATCTTGTTCAAAAAAAAAAAAGGATATAATGGCGGAAGAAAAGAACACCCCTATTGAACAACTTGTGAGCGTCGCTCGTGATTTAGGTTACTCAGGAGATGAGTTGCGTGCATTCGTTGAAAACCAACAAAAGATGGAAAGAGATGAACGCGCGGAAAGACGCCGTGTTGCAGTAGAAATAGCAGAGCAGGAAAGGACTAAAGCTAGCGCAGCGCAGGAAACAGAAAGAATGAAGCAGGAAACAGAAAATTAAGGATTCAGGCTAATGACAATCAGGCTAGGGAAACGCAGGAAACAGAAAGAATAAGGGAAGCGCAGGAAACAGAAAGAATGAGGGAAGCGCAGGAGACAGAAAGAATGAAGCAGGAAACGGAAAGATTAAAGGTTCAATTAGAGTTAGAGAAAGTGAGAATACAAAGGGAGACCACCGAGGATGGTAGTTCAGTTTCCAGTGACTCTGTGCGCAGTTACGCTCCCCGACCCAAGTTGCCAAAATTCTCGGAAGGAACCGATTCGATTGATGCATACATCAGTCTTTTTCGAAACGTTTGCGACCAGTCAGGGTTTGCCTCCAAAGAGTGGGCAGTCATTTTGTCGGCGTTACTGACGGGTAAGGCATTAAAAATTTTTCACTGCGTTGCCAGCAGAACAACAGTCTGATTTTGGTGCTGTGAAGGAATCATTGATGAAGGGATTTGACCTCACAGAGGGGGGTTCAGGAAGAAATTTCGTTCAGCTAAATTACAAGCAGGTGAGACGTACACTCAGTTTGGTGCACGTTTAGATCACTATTTTGAGAAGTGGTTAGAGTTGAGTGGTACGAAGAAGGAGTTCGCTGAATTGAAAGAGCTAGTTATGAAGGAACAGATTTTGTCAGGTTGGGGCCCCTGAGTTAACCATACATTTGAAAGAGAGACAGCCAGAGACAGCAGGAGAGTTGTTGAAGTTCGCAGAGGTGTATAGAGAGGCACGTTTGGGCACTAAGGTGCAGGAGAAACAGGTGCCAGGCACAGGGAGAAGAGTGCAAGGAGACTAGGAGAGTTTTCTGCAAAAGTCTGCAAACCCAGTGGTGGGGCAGAAGGAAGGGCAAAGGGACATTAGGTGTTTCATTTGTCACAAGAAGGACATGTGGCGAGGGATTGTCGCATGAGGTTCCAGAAGGCAGCAGCCTTGCAAGAGTGGATAAGGTCGTCAAAGGAAACGACCTGCAGTGGAACCAAAAGGGATTCAGTCTGAAGAGGTGGAGTGCAGCCTATGGCTAGCACTGGACAGCAGTCAGTGTCAGGGATGGAGGGCACTAGGCTGAGTGGTTCGTTACCAGTGAAGAAGGTGGATTGGCCAGCAGAGGGTGAAAGTGTTACGAGACACTGGTTGTTCATGCGGGGTAGTACGAACAACGCTGTAGAGAAAGGGGATTTGACAGGGCAAATCCAGAAACCCGTACTCTAATCGATGGCACTGTGAGGGAGTTTCCAGTTGCTAAGATAGAATACGTACCCCTTACTTCTCAGGCGAGTTGTCTGCGTTGGTGATGGAGAAACCCCTTCATGATTTGATCATTGGAAATATTCCAGGGCAAGGGATCCAGGGGATCCTGAGTTGTTGACTGCTACAGGGGCAGCAGTTCAAACACGGAGCAAGAAGGAGGGAAAGGTTGATAAACCGTTGGTCGTTCCGGCAAGGAAGTCAGGCATAGATGTGTCGCCTGATGAGTTTAGGGCAGCGCAGGAACAAGACCCTTCGCTCGTGAAGGAAGTCTTGGGAGTTGGCAAGAGGTGGAGAGAAACAGGAGGTTAGAGGAGGTTAGACAGAATTTCTTGTGAAAGGCGGGCTGTTGTACCGAGTGTTCACCAAGGGGAAGACAGGTAAGGTGACCACTCATTAGAGGTACCAGCAGGTTATCGTGACACTGTCATGTCAGTGGGTCACGAGTCGCTCATGGCGGGTCATCTCGGCCACAGCAAAACAGCTGACCGAATCTTTGATGACTTCATTGGCCAGGAGCAATGGCAGACATCAAGCGTTTCTTGCATGTCATGTGACGTGTGTCAAAGGTCACCACAAGAGGGTGAAGAGGAAGGCGCCTCTTAAACATCCCCCTTTAATTGACACACACCATTCAGGAGGGTGGCTGTTGATCTGATTGGCCCAATCGCGCCCTGTTCCAAAGGTGGGCACAGGTATGTGTTGACGCTGGTGGACTACGCGACCAGATACCCAGAAGCGGTTGCATTGAAAGGCGTAGATACGCAACAGGTCGCTGAAGGGCTGGTAGACATCTTCTCTCGCGTGGGTGTGCCAGCACAAATTCTCAGTGACAGGGGGTCACAGTTCACCTCAGGCGTGATGAGGGAGGTCAACAGGCTGCTAGGATCACACACAGCTTCTCACTACCCCATACCACCCACAATGCAATGGCTTGGTGGGGAGATTCAATGGTGTGCTAAAGGGCATCTTAAAGAAGCTCTGTGAGGAAAGGCCAGCAGATTGGGACCGCTACATTCCAGCGGCACTGTTCGCCTACAGGGAAGCCCCTCAGGAGAGCACAGGCTTTTCGCCATTTGAGCTGCTGTATGGGCGGACAGTTCGGGGACCAGTGTGCATTCTCAAAGAGCTGTGGTCCGGAGAACAGGAGTCCGAAGAGGTCAAAACCACTTATCAGTATGTGGTGGACTTACGCAATAGGCTCGAGGAGACATGTAAGGTCGCAAGGGAGAGTTTGCAGGAGGCTAGGGTCGTCCAGAAGAAGCAGTATGACAGGAAGGTGAGGAAGCAATTCCTCAAGGTGGGAGATCAAGTCCTGTTACTGCTTCCCACGGATCACAACAAGCTGCTGATGCATTGGAAGGGACCATTCACCATCATTGAAAAGGTAGATCAGGACTACCGAATCGATGTGAATGGGAAATCAAAACTTTTCCATGCAAATTTGCTTCGCAAATATATTCAGCGTGAGACTCAGCACATAGGCGCAGCAGCAATCATTGATGGAGGTGAAGGAGACCCTGCAGAAGAAGGGAGATTTTGTTGCCTGAGTTTCCAGGGGAAGAAATCATACAGGGATGTGTCACTGTATGAAGGGCTAGACAGTAGGAGACAGGGGGAAGTTAGGGGGCTCCTGGAACAGTATAGGCGTCCCTGACTGACAAACCAGGCAGGACAACTCTAGAGACATGTACGGTGGAGTTAACATCACAGAAACCCGTACATGTGAAAGCCTACCCGATCCCATATGCCACCAAGCAAGTGATCGAGGAGGAGGTAGAAAAGATGTTGGACCTTGGGGTGATCGAACCGTCCAAATCATCATATAGTGCACCCGTCGTCTTAGTAAGGAAAAAGTCAGGGGAGCATCGATTCTGTGTCGACTAAAAGACGTCTGAACAGTGTCACCAAGGTCGATGCAGAGGTCATACCGAACATGGAAGACCTGTTCGCTCAGATCGCCACAAGCAAGAGCCAGTATTTCACCAGGATAGATCTGAGCAAGGGTTACTGGCAAATAGCCTTGAGTGAGGACTCAAAGGAAGTCACAGCGTTCCCCCACTCCTATGGGCTATACCAGTGGCGAGTACTTCCTTTCGGGATTTGGGCAACGCACCTGCAGTCTTCTCTCGATGATGAGGAAGTTATTGACGGGATTGGAAGGCGTTGTGAATTTCATGGATGACATTCTCATAGCATCCGAGACATGGGAGGAGCATATGAGGCAGCTAGGAGCAGTTTTAGAGAGGTTGAGACAAGCCAATCTCACAGCCAGACCAACAAAGTGCCAGGTTGGTTTTCCAAGCCTGGAGTTCCTAGGTTTTGTTGTCGGAGGCGACACAAAGCAGCCGGAAAGAGGAAAGGTGGAGAAGAAAGATGAATTCAGAGAGACCAAAGACCAAAACAGAAGTCAGGAGTCTGCTAGGTTTTATTGGGTTCTATAGGAGTTTGTCCCAAATTTTGCTGCAATCACGAGTCCTCTCAGTGATTTGGTCAAGGCAGGGGAAACCGGCAGTGGTCGAATGGTCAGACGCTGCAGAGCAAGCACTGCAGACGGGGCTGGAAAGACTAGGTTCCCGTCCCATCTTGAAGCTACCAGATATGTCCAAACCATTTTTGTTGCGGACAGATGCATCAGGTGGTGGGATAGGTGCAGTATTGTTGCAGGAGCATGAAGGGGTCGAGTTTCCTGTGAGGTATGCTAGCAGGAAGTTGACAAAGTGTGAAGAAGGGTACGCAACGGTGGAGAAGGAGTGTTTAGCTGTCGTGTGGGCCGTGCAGAAGTTCCACAAATACTTGTATGGAAAGAGTTCGTGATAGAGACTGAATCATCAACCACTCAAATTCCTGCAGGAGGCGCAGTTGAAAAACAGCAGAGTTCTGCGTTGGGCAATGGCATTGCAGCCCTACAGGTATCGAGTGCAGTACATTCCCGGTCGACAGAATGTCGGAGCTGACATATTTAAGCCGTGTATCTAGCAAGCTGCAACTCAGAGGAAGTCAGTCATATCCGGGTGCTTTGTTGATAATATGTTTTTGATTACAGTTATGTTGATTGATATGGGTTCATTCCCAGTTGGCTAAAGGTTCATATTTTTTTTGTGTGAGACTTTTCATATTTTTTTTTGTGAGACTTGTTTTATGTGAATGTAGTTATGCGTGGAGCATACAGTCGCTCGTGTAGTGATGCATTATTTGCAATAAGTGAGGATGGAGATTCCTCAGTGAAGTGTCATGGATCGTGATCAATTATATTGTGCTTTTCATAAGAATTGTGAAGAGAAGATATGGCAAATCCGCAGGTAGGGAATTGCATAAGTGCGCACAGAGGTCGTTATAAAATGAGTTGAAATAACGCAAGAGCGCACGTCAATGATAACTCATTGGAGTGGTATTCACTAATGATATATTTTATAATTATAAACCGTTGGTTTTAAAGTATTTTTCAAACTTTGCACGTGTAGCTGTGGTTCAGCAAATTCGGTTGTTGTCTTTTTTGTACCGTTGTTTTGAGACAATGCGGTGCATAGTCTTTTGCAAGGGGAAATTGTCACGGTCAAAATCAACACAACCAAAGTGTGGTCCGTCGCCGCCACTTCAACTGGACATAAGTCCAAACTCAGACATCCCGACGCCTTCAAGCATCGCCTCAGCCAATTTGGGCACAAGGGGGAGGCTAATTCTCATCCTTCACGGAGACGGTCCGACCCACCCAGACAGACTAAGCCGTTTGACCGACGCCTCGATGTCTGCCCGGACCGATCTCAGTGCCTGGGCCAGACTCATCTAGCCACTTTAGAGTGACCAGTGTCCACGAGTTAAGCCACACAGCGCCAGTTAAGTAGGAAAGGGGGAAGGTAGTGTGTGGTGGGGGTGAAATCTAGCTAATCAATTAAATGACCAATTGACCACCACAGAGAGTAAGGTGTGTAGGCGTGACTGTCATGATTTGAATATCCAATGGAATTAGAGGGAGATAACTTCGGGTATCAGGGTAAAAATACTGACCAATGGTACTCGCCCTTTTTGGACAGATCGGAACAGAATAAGAAGGATGTGAGAGTGAGAGAACGGGAGAACGAGGGAGAACGAACAGAGAGAGAGAGAGAGAGGTTCGGAGTGGAAGCTCTGCAGGAGAGAGGGGCAG
This sequence comes from Conus ventricosus, assembly GCA_018398815.1. NCBI lineage: Eukaryota > Metazoa > Mollusca > Gastropoda > Neogastropoda > Conidae > Conus > Conus ventricosus. The sequence continues at coordinate 26,174 of JAFLJL010000950.1, forward strand.
AGAGAGAGATGAGGGAGGAGAGAAGAAAACCAAGTTGAGAGATTAGCATGAAATAGTCCTGCAGAGGAGGACTAAAGAGAGATGTGGAAGAGAGAGTTGCTAACTAATGAAGAGGAAAAGAAAGAAAAAAAAAGAAAAGAAAAGCAACCATGTCCATTTGATAAGAGCAGACTAGAAGAGAGAGAGAGAGAGAGTGCAATGCGTTAATGCAGGAAGAAAGAAAGGAGAACAGATCGATGTTGATAGTCACTGTTCTATCTTCACTGGAGTTCGACCTCATACTTGGCCAGCGCCACTTTCATCGACAGACCAACGCCAGTGCCAACAGTCCACTTGACCGGTGCAAGCAGACCAACACCAGTGCCAGCAGTTGTGTCGTGTGTGAAAGTGACAGTGGAAAAAAAAAAGAAAAGAAAAAGACAGTGATTCGTGAATAGTTAAGATCACCTGGCCAGGTAAAGTAGAAATCTATTTATACCCGGGTTAGTTAATGATGTTTTAGATAAATGATTTTGTGAAGTTCAGGAAAGAGAGAATGTTTTATTTTGTTTGATTCATATGCATTGATGTTTCGTTCTATGACCAGTGTAGTAAAGTTATAGACTTTACAAGTGGTTTGATGTGACGAATGCATGATATATGAATGAGATCGTAAGCAAGCTGTGAGTGGTTTGGGCTGTGCGCTAGTCCTTCCTCCATCAACATCACCCGAGGTTGACACCCAGTGTGACAGAGGCTTTAGACAGCAGCAGGCGGCTTGCCTGTTGTCAGCCGCAGGGACGAATAGAACGAGCCGAGCTGAAATACTGTCCGTCCCACACTACTCCCTAACTGCCCATAATCTGCCGTCCCAGCTCAAGCAAGTCTGTGCAGTTAATAGCAGTCGGCATTGTTGTCAGCGCTGTGGCGACACGCCACAGTTAGAATTCTGCGCTAAAATCTTGTGTAATCCACGTAAGGAGATCTGCCATCAGTTTGAGCCAGCATTTAGTTGTGAAACTGATAACTGATCGATAGAACAACTCCCCACACCAATTATTTCCCTTGTTTCGGTGGTGGATTTTCACCGATGAAATCGCATACAATCGTCAAAATACGTGACCTTTCCCCTTTTAGTTGACGTCACGTTTCACAGGCCTTTGCACCACTCACCCGTGACCCGTGTCTTTGCGCCAGCTGGACGCCCCCAAATAGTCCCGTTCCTTCGATTTTCATCTGTCTGCTTTGGAGAACCGCCTGGCTTGTACCTTGATGGTCATGTGAAAAAGAAAAATGAGGAGAATCAACTTTCAGAGACAACTGACCAAAAAAAAAAAAAAAAAAAAAAGGAAAAAAAAAAATTCTCGACACAATCTAGTTGCTCCAGTCTAGAAATTACTCGACTCCTTAAGCAAGACCTTGGCCCATTCATTTCTGGTGTGCAACCTGTGCATTCCCGCGGCTACAGGTTTCTCACGCCATTTTGACCGTCACACAGCTGCGTCACGTCGGATGCACCCGGATTCCCATCCCTAATGCATCCCCCCCCCCCTTTCTCCCGTCGCTCCCCCACCCCCATCCCTCTCTCTCTCTCTCTCTCTCTCTCTCTCTCTCTCTCTCTCTCTCTCTCTGTGTGTGTGTGTGTGTGTGTGTGTGTGTGTGTAAAGTTGCTGTCGAAAACAAAATGCACTTCACAACTTTCGGAAGAGTAGGCCAGTCTGGCCGTTGGTATGGATGACACGTTGCACATAGCATGCACCCTGCGTGAGAAATGGAAAGAATGAAGGAAGTAAGGAGATTGAGTGAACGATGTTGAACGATATGGACTGGATGACACGGGGAAACGACTGAATGAAGCGCCAGCTGGCAGCTCTTCAGTCGGCACTACCCAGGTAGGCGGCCTGTAGTGTAAACGAGTGTTGATTGTAAAGTGCTTAGAGCTTGGTCTCTAGCCGAGAATAGGCGCTATATAAGTATTCATTGTTGTTGTTGTTGTTATATTGTCCATTTTACAATACCATAAGAGAAAAGTTCATTGCTCAAAAGTTTTCTCATAATCCAAATGAATGGTTTTCGTTTATCTTTCTTGTTGGCCTCAAGGAACAGTACTACAGTCAGAAAATTAGCACTCTGTCATGATCAAGCGTTTGATTAAAGCGCGGCAGCTATCACTGGAATGTATATCTACGTATGTGTATGTAATGGTGTTTATATGTAATTGCTTTTGTTCCCCTCTTGCAAAGAGGGCCTTGGCCTTATGGAATAAAGATTTTATTTCATCTCTCTCTCTCTCTCTCTCTCTCTCTCTCTCTCTCTCTCTCTCTCTCCTCTCTCTCTCTCTCTCCTCACTCACTCACTCACTCACTCTCTCTCTCTTTCTCTCTCACTCTCTCTCTCTCTCACTCTCTCTCCCTCACTCTCTCTCACTCTCACTCTCACTCTCTCTCTCTCTCTCTCCTCATGCTTCGTCTGCTCTTAACTTCTGCCTTGACTACAGACAGGGACGCCAGCGGATGACGTACATGTAACTAAAGGTGGCAGGGAAGAAGCGGTTAAAAAAAAAAAAGTTACGATAGGTGGGGAAAACCTTAGGAAAAAAAAAGTTTAAAAAAAAAAAAGAAAAGTTAAAAAAAAGCAAGCAAAAGTAAAAAAGAAAAAAAAACCGGGACAACTTACAAACCGAAAAAAAAAAAACTTTAAGAAAAAAAGTAGCGAAAACAACTAACTTAAAAAAAAACCCTCACTAAAACAAAAACAAAAAAATAATAAAAAGCAAGCAAAAGTAAAAAAAAAAAAAAAAGAAAGAAAAAAAAAACAAACCGAAAAAAAAAAGTTTAAGAAAAATAGTAGGGAAAACAGCTAACTAAAAAAAAAAAACCTCACTAAAACAAAACAAAAAGAGAAAAAAAAAGGAAAAAAAGTGAAGGGCATGAATGAAAAAAGGTAAGGAACAGAATGAACAACAGGTCCAAGAGCGAAGGGTAGGGGGAAAAAAAGTCGTCGGATATAGACGGTAAGAACAAGTATGAAGATGTGGGAAAGAAAAATAAGAGGGGGGGGGGGGGTTGAGGGGGATAAACCATTCGGAAAGGGCCTGGGGATAAGGTAGAAACGTGGACGACGTAAGGAAAAGGCAAAGGAAGGTGAGTAAGAATAGGTAGGAGGAAAAAACGTTTAGCAGCTAGCCCAAAGGGCTTCTAAGATCAATCATTGTTTTTCTTTGCTTGTCTGGCTGTCTTGTCTATTTCTCAGCCTGTCTCTGTCTGTGTCTGTCTGTCTGTCTCTTGTCTCTGTCTCTGTCTGTCTGTCTGACTGTCTGACTGTCTCTTGTCTCTGTCTGTCTGTCTATTTCTCAGCCTGTGTCTGTCTGTCTGTCTGATTGACTCTCTTTGTCTCTGTCTGTCTGATTGACTCTCTTTGTCTCTGTCTGTCTGATTGACTCTCTGTCTGTCTGTCTGTCTGACTGACTCTCTTTTGTCTCTGTCTCTGTCTGTCTGTCTGTCTGTCTGTCTCTCTCTGTCTGTCAGTCTGTCCATCCATCCGTCCGTCCCTGTGTCCCTCTTTCTGTCTGTCTGTCGGTTTGTTCGTCCGTCTGTCCATCCGTCCGCCTGCCTGTCTGTCTGTCTGCCCCCCCCCTCTCTCTCTCTCTCTCTCTCTCTCTCTTCCCCTCCCCCTTCCCCACTTGGTCCCCCTCTCCGCCCCTCTTTTCACTGCACCCTTTACTACGGGACGGTCTCAAGGGAAAGAAGAGGGGAGAAAAAACACAGGTCAGGCCAGTGACATTTCCCTGTGCCAGGGTCACGTCGACCCCGACCCCGACGTCCAGGCAGACAAACCGACAGAGACCGACAGACAGACAGTGACACCTACTCAAGCATCCGTACAGTGATTACACACACGTGCGTGCGTGCGTGCGTGCGTGTCACGCACGCGCGCGCGCACACACACACACACACACACACCACACACACACACACACACACGCACAATTTGTCTGTTTGTTGTCAATCCGTCCGTCCGTCTGTCTGTCTGTCCGTCTGTCTCTCACTTTCTCTCTCTCTCTCTCTCTCCTCTCTCTCTCTCTCTCTCTCTCTCTCTCTCTCTCGCTCTTACTCCCTCTCTCTCTCATGGAAAAAAGTTGTGGTCCCTACAAAACGGTTGGTGATATACTCAGATATTCTGATACAAAAACTGACACCGAAGTGATTCGTATCCATAAATCTTTTCATTCCTGTGTTTTCTCAAAAGCCTTATCCAAATCTATAGTGGCTCCAGAATATGGAAAGTGGGATGTTGATCTGCCAGTAAACTATCACGGCATCATCTTCAATGCCTTATACATATATTTCCAACGGCTTTAAAGGGGTCCTCACCCCTAAATAGCATGTTTGGGTTGTTCAAAAGTATGATCGAGCGTGTTTCGATGTACGTGTTACTTTTCTTTTAGAACTCACTTCTATCCGTGTTTCGGGCCGTGCAAGTAGCCAAATCGTGACTCGCCACGGAGATTGCCGAGCACAGTACGGGAAGAGACGAGAGTCGGGGATTCCGCAAGTGACGTATAAATGCCAAGACTACCGTGAATGAAAGACATGTCCCTAAAAGCTTTCGCTATGAGGACGTAAAACTCAACTATTTTCCGGCGATAATGGCAGATGCTCCCAGCTACGAGTCAAGTTCCAACGAAGAGGACATCGAACGTGAAATTTTCACTGAAGTGTATGGAGTTCAGCCGTACCAGTTTGAACCTACAGCTCCTTGTACAGTACCACCTCCCTCGCCATCAGACGCTTGTGTTTCTTTCCAGGCAGTTCGACATTTTACAGGTTGACCATATTATATACAGGTACACACATACGCACGACACAGATAGCACATGATATAAACATGCACACACATACATCTGTTTACACACACACACACACACACACAACGCACGCACGCACGCACGCACGCACGCACGCACGCACGCACGCACGCACACACACACACACACACACACACACACACACACACACACACACACATTACCGTAGTATGTAAATAACTTTAAAGGGGTCCTCACCTCTAAATAGCATGTTTGGGTTGTTCAAAAGTATGATCGAGCGTGTTTCGATGTACGTGTTACTTTTCTTCTAGAACTAAACTTGCTGGAAGCACCTGGAAAAGCATGAACGCGTACACTTTGTTTATTTCCTGATGAAGTTCTGCAACCAGACACAGCACACATATCTCACTTCAGCCGAACACGAAGAGCGACTTGGCTTGTAAACATCATCAATCGGAACACCCCCCTCCCCCCCCCCCCCCCTATTATCGAAATCGAGGCTCTCGTTCCTGTTTCAGCCTCTCGCTTTCCCAATCCGCAGGAAATGCTGCTCTCACTGCAAACTGAGAGCAGAGGCGGCTGATTCGGGGCTGGGTTTCGCAATACGACCACATACCAAAACCGTGTATTTGGTCAAAATAGATTTGTATAAATGGGTGAGATACCCTTGCAGGGCTTCTGAAAACGCAAAAAATTGCGTACAGTACGCATTAAAACTCTACGGGACGCACTGGGTGTCCGTGTAAGGGGTCCCCAGGGACCCCTTCAAATTTTGGTGATGTCAGACATAAAGTGAGAAAAGACTGCCTTCAACATCGTAAGTTGGGTGCCGTAACATCGTAAGGTCTGCTACACTTCGGACCGAACCCATCCCTTTTCAAGTTTGAACAGTAACAAAGCGAGTAGGGCAGCCTCCTAACAACATACGTCGGTCACTTTTGTCGTCTGCTGAGGCTGACTGACTAAGCCGCTAGGCCACAGCATCGTTTTCAGTTGACCGAATTTTCCTACTTTGAGCCATGTGATGTCACGATGACGCTTTTCATTTTCCCGGCAGGAGAGAGGCATTTCCGCAAAGCCTTTGTTTCCAACATGTCTCTCGAAGCGTGGTTAACGAAATCATCGTCGCAAAAGCGAAAAAGCGTAGCAGAGGAGCAAGATCGAGAACGGATACAATTTTTGATGTTTATTTTGTTGTTTTTATTGTGACGATGTGTCTGTGACAATTGCAGTGCGCGTGCAGGGATGCAATTTTTTAACGTATATTTTGTTTTTATTGTGGTGTAGGGACCCCTTAATGTTAGCCTGGGACCCCTTAAAAATCTGATGAAGGGGTCCCTGGGACCGGAAAGATTTTCACCCCAGCAGAAGCCCTGGGCCCTTTAAAGATGGGAAGAAAATGGAGAACAAATCACTGACAAACAGACGGGATTAGGCTGAATGTTGTTGTCTTTAGTATTGGTGAATAGGATCATTCTCCCCCTTGTCTAAGGGACTTGATTTTCAATGGATGATAACCC
>JAFLJL010000950.1:35000-37821 GCA_018398815.1 Conus ventricosus
CATTACATTACATTACATTACACTGTGAGGGGTTTCGCTCCTTCGGATATGAATTATTGGTGCAGGTGATTTTCATGTCCGTCTGGTTTCGTGCGATTAAAGCATTGTTAGATGCGGGCGGAACGCAGTCTGTGTGTGTGTGTGTGTGTGTGTGTGTGTGTGCGTATGTGCGTGCGTGCGTGCGTGCGTGCGCGTGCGCGCGCGAGTGCGTGCGTGCGTGCGTGTGTGTGTGTGTGTGTGTGTGTGTACGTGAGCGTACGTGTGTGTGTGGTGTGTGCGTGCGTGCGTGCGTGCGTGCGTGTGTGTGCGTGTGTGTCTGTGTCTGTGTCTCGTGTGTGTTTAACTAACAACAGAGTCGAGGTCTAGCAGCTGACGCATTCGGCCGTAGATCCACTCGCTAAGACTCCGCGACAGTAAGAAGGCTGTCTCTGACCAACATGGTCATGAAAAAAGTGTTCACTTGGCACAGCGATGAATGAAAACACGCATACACAAAACACGTACAACACAACGCCACGCTTCACCAGAACACATCTACACCTGAACCACCATACACCAGAACACACCATACACCAGAACAACCATACAACATAACATCGATACACACAAAACACCTATACACAGAACACACCATACATGAACACACATACAACAGAACACACCATACAACAGAACACACATACACAGAACACACCATACACCTGAACACACCATACAACAAACACACCATACACCTGAACACGCCATACAACAGAACACACCATACACCTGAACACACCATACAACAGAACACACCATACACCTGAACACACCATACAACAGAACACACCATACACCTGAACACACCATACAACAGAACACACCATACAACAGAACACACCATACACCAGAACACACCATACAACAGAACACACCATACACCAGAACACACCAATACACCTGAACACACCATACAACAGAACACACCATACACCTGAACACACCATACAACAGAACACACCATACACCTGAACACACCATACAACAGAACACACCATACACCTGAACACACCATACACCTGAACACACCATACAACAGAACACACCATACACCTGAACACACCATACACCAGAACACACCATACAGCAGAACACACCATACACCTGAACACACCATACAACAGAACCAACCCCATACAACAGAACACACCATACACCTGAACACACCATACACCAGAACACACCATACACCAGAACACCCCATACACCTGAACACACCATACAACAGAACACCCCATACAACAGAACACACCATACACCTGAACACACCATACAACAGAACACACCATACACCTGAACACACCATACACCAGAACACCCATACAACAGAACACACCATACACCTGAACACACCATACAACAGAACACACCATACACCTGAACACAACCATGCACCAGAACACACCATACACCAGAACACACGATACACACCCCAAAACACCTCATACACCAGAACACACCATACACCAAAACACCTCATACACCAGAACACATCATACAACAGAACACACGATACACACCAAAACACCTCATACACCAGAACACACCATACAACAGAACACACGATACACACCAAAACACCTCATACACCAGAACACACATACACACCAAAACACCTCATACACCAGAACACACCATACAACAGAACACACGATACACACCAAAACACCTCATACACCAGAACACACCATACATATAAAAACACCCATACACCAGAACACACCATACACCAGAACACCCCATACACCAGAACACCCCATACACCAGAACACACCATACAACATAACACACGATACACACCAAAAACCACTCATACACCAGAACACACCATACACCTGAACACACCATACAACAGAACACACCATACAACAGAACACCCCATACACAGAACACCCCATACACCAGAACACCCCATACACCAGAACACCCCATACACCAGAACACCACCATTCACCAGAACACCATTCACCAGAACACACCATACACCAGAACACACCATACACCAGAACACCTCATACACCAGAACACACCATACACCAGAACACCCCATACACCAGAACACCCCATACACCAGAACACACCATACACCAGAACACACCATACACCAGAACACCCCATACACCAGAACACACCATACACCTGAACACACCATACACCAGAACACACCATACAACATAACACACGATACACACCAAAACACCTCATACACCAGAACACACCATTCACCAGAACACACCATGCACCAGAACACACCATACACCAGAACACACCATGCACCAGAACACACCATACACCAGAACACACCATGCACCAGAACACACCATGCACCAGAACACACCATACACCAGAACACACCATGCACCAGAACACACCATGCACCAGAACACACCATACACCAGAACACACCATACACCAGAACACACGAACAACACAACGCCACGCTTCACCAAAACACATCATACACCAGCACACATCATACACCAGAATACACCGTACACCGGAACACACCATACACCAGAAAACATGGTACACACCAGAACACACCATACAGCAGAACACACCATACAGCAGAACACACCATACAGCAGAACACACTGTACACCGGAACACACCATACACCAGAAAACATGGTACACCAGAACACACCATACACCAGAACACACGTACAACACAACGCCACGCTTCACCAGAACACATTATACACCAGAAAACATGGTACACACCAGAACACACCATACAGCAGAACATACCATACAGCAGAACACACCGTACACACCAGAAC
>JAFLJL010000951.1:0-46333 GCA_018398815.1 Conus ventricosus
AAAAAAAACCAAATCAAAAAAAAAGGAAATAACAGAGGATTCAAAAGCGTTTGCGTTTGAATGACAACGTGATGCGCACCCGAGCCCAAAAACGTCATGGCATTTGAAAAAATAACCAAATTCATCTGCGATTTTATTTGTGGAATCATTGTGTATTTTTTTCACAAACGCTGCTTGTTCAAATGTTGCCATGTCACCGAGAATTTTAGCGGCAGCATTGAGGAATTGGTATTGACAAAGCGGCACCGGTGCCCTCGCCGAGTCGCAAACCGAGTTTTAAAACTGGCTCGGCCTTTAGATGAGCTAATGCAAGTCGATGACCGCGTTCAGCGACTGATGCGGGGAAAATTAGATTCGAAATAACTTCTGGATTGATTTTACAGGCGGCCAATGCACCAGCGGTTAAAATAACCCATCAATAATGACAATCATTTCCAGTTCTTTATGCTTTAGGATCGCTCCGGTGATCCCTGCAATTTCAAATCCACCTAAGGCGGCAAGCGTATGTTTCGGACTCCCCCAGGTGAATTGATGAAATTCTAATGCTGTTCAACTACCTGGCGCTTATCAATTAAAGCCTGATCATCGATACCGGTTCCGTGGCCGACAATTTTACTAGGGCTTGTTTGTAAATGCACAAATCGGGTGCTGCCGCTGATGTGGTGTTACATACCCACTCACCCAATGGCAAGGGTTTTTTAATTCCTGCTTGCTGCGCCTTGAGCACGTGGTCGGCCCCCAGGCTAATGCTTTTTCGCAGTCTTGCAGACTCATGGCGGCGATTGGCTGAATCGTTCTGTGCCGTTTTAACTTTATTGTGGCTAATATTTTTCAAATCAGACAAATCGGAATTTACACCAAAATCGATTACTGTGATTGAGGGAAATTAACACTATTAGCAAAGACGTTGATCGCTGCACCCCCGGCAGCGAAATTTGCATCATCTGGGTTGTTACTTTTCTGGAAAAAGCACTTACTCCCGCGGCTTACGCCATGATTTAGCCCCCGAAAACCAAGACTCTGGCAGGATAGACTTCAGGCTTGAGGGGTTTTCTGAATGGATGCAAGCTAATTGATATTTTTTCCAGTTGGCCCAATGCGCCCAACGGCTTTGGTTTTATTATTAAACTCGTTTGTCGCTAGTTGCTGATAATCGATATCGTCCTTTAATCTTGACTAAAATTTAATTTCCAAGTATTAGCGCTTTGCGAGGATTTTTTTGAATAATTACATTATTATAAGTCATTGATTTATATGGCTAATTTTTATTATTTTTTAAAACAGTTCAGTCAAGTTTAGTCATTTTGTATATAATCCAAGCTGATAATAATAGGCTTTAATGATGCTAGGAAAGAAGTTTAAAAACATTTTTATCTCATTCTCTGTTGCGGGATTTTTGCAGCTTGTGCAACAAATCCTGTGAAGGCAAAAGAGAGCTATCGCTAGTGGGAGAAGATTGGGAGCTTAATGTTTGGGAAACAGGCTTATTCGCCTTTCGACAAGCTCAAGGCGGTGATTATATTGTCGATCCTAAAGTCGAACAATATGTTAAAGAAGTCGGTCAGCGTTTAGCAGCGGTCAGCGATCGAAAAATTACCTTTCGAATTTAATGTGCTTAATAGCTCGATTCCAAATGCCTGGGCTTTACCGGCGGAAAAAATCGCCATTAACAGAGGGTTTGTTGATGAACTCAACAGTGAGGCGGGAATTTAGCAGCCGTGCTCGGTCATGAAATTGTCCACGCAGCCGCCAGACACGGTGCTAAAGCGCAAACACGAGGTATCGGTTCACAGTTGGCTGTTATGGGTGCTGCGATTGCTGGCGGTCAGGGATATGGCCAGGCCCCATCGTTAGGTGCCCAGTTATTTAATCAGAAATATGGCCGTGGTGCTGAGTTGAATCCCATGAGTACGGCATGTTTGTTATATGTCGCGTGCCGGTTACGACCCCAAGCAGCTATTGAAAATACAGCAAACTTTCGTGAGACTTTCGGAGGGTCGTAAAACTGATTGGGTCAGTGGTTTGTTTGCTTCACATCCCCCGTCGAACAGCGGGTAGCTAAAAAACCGTGAACTGCAGTCAGGGCTAACCTCAGGGTGGGAGAAATGGGTGCTGATCGATATAAAAAGCGGTTGCGTACATTGTTTAAATCAAAAACCCGCTATGATGCTTTTGATTGGAAGCCAATTTAAAACAGCAAATAAAGATGATTTTTAAAAGCCAGAAGCCCCGGTCAGAAAAGCTAAAAAAAAGTTAGAGCCTCGTGGGGTCATTATTTGATTTGTTGATGGCGACTTAGCCCCCGAGCAGGGTAGAATGGATGCGGCATGAGTAGCTATAACCGCGCTGTCACCAAGAATCCCGAGTTTTTTGCGCATTGCTAATCGTGGTGCCCTTTAAATATGAAAGAGGTAAAACTTCAGCTGCAAAAAAGATTTGAAGCGGAGTTGGGGTTTGCTGTCGGATATGATGTGACCCCTTTATACTTTGGGCCGAATAGTTTGGACGAAGGCAATACTCGTGAAGCAATCAAGGGAATTTCAAACTGCTTCGAGGAGCAAGTCGAAAATAGGCAAAAAAAGTTATGCCGAATTGTTACGCCTTGATTTACCCAACAATCCACAGAAGTATGTGCAAGCGAGAGCCGCCTCGTCGAATAATGGTGAGTTGATTGTAAGAGTGGGGAATGCAACAACATTGCGATCAGGAATATTGTTGTTGAAATTCAAGTAAAAGATATAATCCGGGCGCACACGCAATTTCCGTCGCGATTTAAGAAGCACGCTTGGCGGCAAAAAAAACAAGCGACGTGAGAACCGGTGTCAATGCAGCAAATCTGTCTGCTGCTAATGCCCGTGTTATCAATGCCAAGTAGCCAATTAGATAGCTTGTAAGATTGCCATGTTGAGTCAAGAACCTGGATCTGGTTGCTTGGATTTGCAAGCTTTTTGGCTCTACTCGCTATTTGTTTGCTAAGCATGCCGATCAAGATTTCCATAAATAAAGACTGATCTGGATGATACGTTTCAACTAATGGTATCGATACAAGTAAATACGAAATAGATGGTCGTGATGTAATTTTTACTGGTGATGTCAGTATTAACTACAATTGAGCAGCGCAATTTAATCTTGCCAGGGGAGTTCAAGGGGTACGCAATATAATTGATCGGCAAGTCGTTTATGAGCCCCAACAGCCTTTGGTCAATCTTAATTGAAAATAACCAGGTAAAATTTACCGGGGGATTCAAAAATTCAGCAAATCTTGAACTTATTACTAGCCTGCTGAAAAATTACTTTCCGGATTATGAGCTGATCGTTGAAGCAAGGCAAGTGAGAGAATGATTGCACTTCAGCAATTACTTGATTTTGAGTATTTATTTGAGCGATTTCAGGGTAACGAAGTCTGGTTCGAGTTCTCTGATCGACAAGTTGTCATGAATGGAAGATTTAATTCTGAGCATTGACCGGGATTTGGCTCTGAACAGAAAATACTCTCACAAATCAGTAAACAGACCCGTTATATCAATGACATTAAAATACGGGTTCGGAAGAATCAGAACGACTCATATTTGGGAAAAAGCAGGGTGTGATTAGAGTATCAGGTGCCTTGTCTGATAATGGATTAAACAAATCTAATTGCACTCTTTAAAGGTTACTATCCTACTTTAAAGCTAGAATTTAATATTACTGTCAATGAAAAACCTGGGACATTTAGACTGGTACGACAAGATTGGATATTTAGTGTCTGAATTGGATCGAATTATAGAAGGCCAGTTTAAAGTTTTTTGCGAAGAATCGTGCTTGAAGGCGAGGTAGAAGATTTATCGACAAAAGCCGGATGATTAGCCGAATCAGTGAAGCGATTGATGATTCAGAGATAATTGATCGGCTTGTTATCATAAGGATGTTCCTTGATGCTTGCGTGAAGTTATCAACAATTGTTATATCCAAGTAAAAAACATCATTAAATATCTTTAACTTATTGAAATTAAAAGAGAATATTTATCCTGAAATATATACTGGGTTGGAAATAAGATCTAAATACTTAAGTATTCAACGCTGAGAATTACTGCTTTAATTCAAATTTCTTGTATAGTATCTAAAATTAAGTCATGTTTGTGTATGAGAGCTGGCGATTTTAATAAAAGCTGCCTATTACACATCGCTTATAGATTTGGAGTAAGCAAGAAAATGAAAAGCAAACGGGTATATTCTAAGCCTCAATTAAAAGATCTGGGTTCGTTGAAAACGCTGGTGATGGGTGCTTCCGGCAATCAGGCAGAGTCTGGTACTGGGACTGAGAGATTTCCTCTGTAGTATTCAGCTATCATTGTCATTCCGTATTTTTCAAAGCGAAAAAATAAAACCTACTTGATGTAGTCTGCGTTAAAGGACTTGGGATTGTCTGAAATATTTCTAAACAAAGTTCAGCCAATATAAAACACTTAATTGAAAAAGAATCTTTGCTTTCATAAACCGCTTTTTCAGCCTCGTAAGACTATTCTCGTTCATAAAGCCAGTTTTTATTAGCAAGGATGAGTCAATAATCTTGGCAACTTCATTTTTATACTTTTCATTCCATACTCGATCAGCTTTGCAAAACTAGTTTTATCAGCTTCCGTCGGTCACTGATGTGGTTTAACTGGTAGAGATTCAGAGCACTTAATCTGAATGCCTCGAATTACACCCTGTTTTTCTAGAATTCAACAGGTAATTTCCACATAAATTCGATCATTTTTTTATCATAGTAGGGCATAAATGTTCAAGATCATATCTAAGATACAGTCTTTTTCTGAGAAAGTGTAAGCCCTCAGCATATATTTCTAAAATAAACTAATTTCAATAGCTTTTGATGTTGAAAGAGCTTACTTTTAGTAAGTAATATTTCAGTATCTATTGAGTTAACATCTTCTTTGGCGATGTTTAAATACATTGCTTGAGCTATTAGGCGTGAAAAAAAAACGATATAAAAATTTCACTCCTTTGGGTAATAGAGGGCGTATACCAAAATGAGAAACTTACCTATCTGCTTGATAATGAATTTCGAATTTATGATGATTTAAAAATACTGTATATTTTCCCTTGCGTAATAATCAGCATAATATAGCGAACCCACCAAAAATTTCATCTCCGTTCAAACCACTAATCATGATTGTTTTATTGTCTTTGTTGCTTGGGAGTAGAGAGTTTCAGGTAATGAGCTATAAGCGTCCATATTTATTATGTCTTTGCTTACAATATCGACTTTCTAGATCTGAAAAAAAATGTTTTGTCGTCACAGTTAACTTGTTGGCCGTTGAGCTTTAATTGCTGGAGCGTTTGATTTATATATTTTGCTTTCATCACAGCTTGTAAATTTTTCGAAAGTATTTTGAGTAGCAGGTTAAATTATCTTTCCCGTTGCCATTTTCTGCCAATATGGCCGCTAAAAGGCTTGAGTCATAACCTCCACTTAGCTCAAGCCTAATTGAGAATCTTCGCGAGTCTCTTTTTTCAAGGCGTTGTGTAGTAGCGAAATAAATTCTTTAGCAAATGTTTGTCTCGTCTTGATCGTTTTCTGGAAATGTCTTATTTAGTTAGCCTCCAATAATCTGTTGTCTCAACTTTATTTTTTCTTAAGCTTTAGAATATGACTTGGCGGACAGTAATGGCAGTGTTTGAAATAAGTCTGCTCAGGGCTATTATTTGAATAGCGAAAGCATGATAAAAGCGCTTCATGTTGATCGATTTATCAACTTTTGGTTGATCCAGCAGTGTTGCCAAATCAGACGCAAAATAGAAGTCGTCATCTACCCTGCTATAGCTAAAATTTCATCCCCCAAATGCATAAAGGGACCGGCGATTAACGATCTGCTTTTTCTGTCCCAGATAACGAAAGAAAACTTGCCGTCAAAATTATCAGGGAATTCATCGCCCCATTTTAAATATAGCACGAATGAAGAATTCTTCATTGGCGGCATCGGTTTCAGCCAAGTTTTTGTGCAAGTTCATCCTTATTAAATAGCTGACAGTCTGTCGAACAGACAAAGTCATCATCTTTTATATATTGATTTAGATTGATAAGGACATATTTTCTTGGGATCATTGACTAATGTAAGACTGAAACCATCTTCAACATAGGTCGAAATACAGTCCTGATAGTCAGAAAAAATAGTTTCATTTAGCCACTGAGTCTGGCTATTTGGGGCTTGTTCAGCCGACAGATTGTGTATTTGCCCGAAGAAGAAGTTCATCTAAATTGAGATTCTACAAGCCAAAGAAGGCAAGCGACAGTAGTGGCTATCGCTTTAATAACCTTCGTGTATTTCTGCTGATGCTTATACCGTCGATCTTCACAGATTATAGCCCATGAGAGGGAGCCTTCAATGCAAAGGTTGCAACAGATTTTTTTTAAAGCTGTGATCTTGTCAATCAGTTTGTCGGCAAATTCGCTGGTAGAAACCGTAGTGGCGCCGTCCATTTGGCGTGCAAAGTCATAAGTAAACGGTTTTATTCGGCAATCACTTTTGGATAAGCATCGTTGATGAGTTTGGCTGCCTCTTTCCCAAACCCCATGTAATCCAGCATCATTACCCCTGATAAGAGTAACGAAGAAGGATTAACTTTGTTTTGATTAGCATATTTCGGTGCGGTTACCCTGGGTGGCTTCGAATACGCCATATGATCAGCTAGATTTGACCGGGTGCAATACGACACCACCGACTTCAGCTGCCAGCGCATCAGATAGATAGTCACCATTCAGGTTCATGGTAGCGACCACATCAATTCGGCGGGCCGCAGCTGCATCAATTGAAACATAATGTCTGCAATTCTGGTCCTTTATGACGATTTTGCCTTCCGGTTGTTGTCCATCATGGTTATCCCAAAGTTCATCTTCGGTAATTAATACGTCGCTGAATTCTTCCTTAGCCAGTTCATAACCCAGTTACGAAAAGCACCTTCGGTGAATTTCATGATATTGCCTTTATGATACAGCGTGACACTACTGCGATTATTATCGATTGCGTATCTGATCGCGCTTCGAATCAAGCGCTTAGAGCCAAACGGGCTAATTGGTTTTATGCCAAGACCAGCATCTTCGAAAAAGTCGACGCCCATTTCCTCGCGCAAAAACTTTGCCCGTTTTTTGTTGTCATCAGAGCCACTCTCGTACTCGATACCAGCATAAACATCTTCCGTATTTTCCCTGAAAATAATCATGTCTACATCATCAGCATTTTTTTTGTGGCGAAGGTACGCCCTGATAATATTTCACGGTCGTACACAGGCATATAAGTCCAGGTCTTGTCGCAAGGAACATTTAGTGAGCGAAAACCGCCACCTACAGGCGTTGTTTAGTGGACCTTTGAGAGCGATATATAAATCCTTGATTGCATCAAGTGTTTCAGTTGGGAAGTAATCGCCGCTATAAATGCCGGCTGCTTTTTCGCCCAGATAAAGTTCACTCCAGGAAATTTTTCGTTTACCTTGATAAGCTTTTTCAACTGCGCTATCAAGCACTCTCAACGAAGCGTTGGTGATATCGGGACCGATGCCGTCACCTTCGATAAAACCTATAATAGGTTGGTCGGGTATAGTAAATATTGTCTCCCGCTAAAGTTACTTTTTCACCCTTTTCAGGGATTTTTTATGTTCATAGCTCTAAGATCATCCGTTTTGCATTATTGATGGTGTTGCCAAGGTCACGATTGGGTTTTCCCGTCGTGACGTTGATTTGTATGATTACGTCCTTTTAGCCAGAAATTTTCTGGACATGCAATGCATTCTACCATTTAATTTCATACCTGTAGTCAAACGGTCATTAGGAATTTAAATAGTGAAATAAAAGGTGCTGTTGCCACTGGGCATCCATAACAACCGCCGCAGGGCCCAACAAATATTACAGGAAGGCGGCAATGCGTTTGATGCTGCAGTTGCTGCTTTTTTCATGGCCTGTGTGGGTGAGCCAGTCTTGGCCTCTCTAGGTGGCGGCGGATTTTTAGTTGCAAAGACAGATGACAAACCTCCATTTTCGCTGGATTTTTTTGCGCATACACCGTTAGCTAAAAAACCTATTGCTGAACTGGATTTTGAAGAAGTTCTAGTTGATTTTGGTAGTGCGACCGACTTTTCACATGGGCAATGGCAGTGTTGCTGTGCCAGGCTGTGTTAGGTATATTTTAATTACATCAGCAGTTTTGTCTAATTCCGGGTAACTGAATTAATTGCGCCCGCTGCTACAGCGATAAGCAGGGGGAATTTTCTATCACTAAAGAGCAAGCGGGAAAATTTTTGCAATGGTACATCCGATTTTGTTAATCGAGCCAGCGTGAGAGAATTATCGTCAAATCCGAGGGACGGCGGGGTTCTAAAGAAAATCAGATTTATCAAAATTAAACACCTGGCCGATGTGAATGGAGGGCATTGGTGTTGAAGGGCCGGCTTTTTTTTATCGTGGTGAAATAGCGCAAAAAATTGATCAATCAGCTAAATCAGCTGGCGGTTCGATTTCAGGGGTGATCTGGAAAATTATCAGATTGTCTATAGAGAGCCGCTGCAATATTTATTAAATGGTGCAGATGTTTTTTTGAATCCACCACCATCAGCAGGGGGGTTGTTGGTTAAATTTGCCTGTGAATTATTTACATCACATTCCACCGAGCAGTTAAACGCATGGCAGCCCAGCTTATTGTCAGCAATTAGTTGATGCGATTGAATTAACTCAACAGGCCAGACTTGAAAGTCTGGCTGAGTCCTCGCTGGTGAACTTGAAAAGGATATTTTATTTAACCAGGAACACTGGACCTTTACCGAAAGAAAATAGCCACACGACAAAAATCCAATCGTGGCACAACACATATTTCAATTGCTGATAAGAAAGGTAATGTTGTGGCATTGACAGTTTCAAATGGTGAAGGCTGTGGCGAGATTTTAGCCGGGACGGGATTATGCTTAACAACATGCTCGGTGAGGACGATTTAAATCCATTGGGATTGAACAACTGGCAGCCTGACCGGCGGTTATCGTCGATGATGTGTCCCGGCATTGCAAGCAAAGACGATGAAATCGTTGCGCTGGGACAGGCGGGTCGAATCGGATACGAACCGCGGTTCTGCAGGTTTTGATTAATCATTTGTTGTTTGATTTATCTCTGCAACAAGCGGTTCGCTTCTCCAGATTACATTTTGATGATCAGTTTACTGGGAAGCCGCTGATCTGGGCGATGAGGCTTTGAATTGCTTAAGAAGGCAATATCCGGATATAAAAGTTTTCAAAGGGCTTGTTTTTTTATTCGGTGGTGTCAACTCGGTATTGATTTCGTCAGTTAATTCAGAAGCGGTTGCTGATTCAAGACGAGGCCGGTGCTGCGGTGATTGTCAGTTAAAAACCCCCGGGTTTAAATTTAACCAGCGTTTCATACGAAATGTTTTTTTATGACTTGGGCCCGGGCCAGGTCAAGCGGGGAAATAATTTTAGGTCTTGATTAAACGCCTGGTCCAGACGTTGAGGTGCCACCGTGGCGATGTTGGGAAAAATACTTATTAACTATATTATGTTTCTTCAGCAAAATAACTGTTGAAGGGATATGAAAAGGAGATAGGATTTTTTCCCTGTAATTTCAGTCAAAATAGATTTCGATATTTTAATTCTGCTCGAATCGCTCACCGAAATAGTTTTCGTTTGTAGTGGTTAGGGACCATGGCTGGCAATCTCTTGGCCTTTGTTGAATTTCATTTGTAGGGGCGCTTGAGTCAGGATAAATCGCTTTGGCAAGATTCTTCAGAATGTTTTCTAAATCATATTTTTGGCTAAATTTCGGGCTGATTTTTCAATGTTTCAGGCTTGATTGTTCGCGTGAATAGTTGAGTAAACCCAGTGTCAGAAGTTGTCTTTTTTGACATGATCCTTAATTGCTTTTGTAAAAATTTCCTTATAGTCAGGATTATAAAAAACCAATATAGTGCATCCCCCCCAAAATTTAAAAGTTTGGTTATTAAAAAAAATGCTGCACTGGAAAAAAACGGCTGGAATTGAATGTTTATCGAGAATGCCCGGGCCCCTGTTGATAATTACTTTTAAAAACAATCGTCAAGCAAATAACAATGCCTGCTTTTTCAGGGGCCGGGAAATTGCCGATATGTAACTCATCCAGGGTTTTAGAATTGTCGGCAGGTTCTTCAATAACTAAGCTCTTTATCAAAATCTTCCGGGCTGGTTACTGGGTGATCCCCCTTGATCCAGAAATTCAAATTCTCCATAGTTCTCAACCCGGTGATTAGCAGGCAGTTACTTTCCTTTGAGTGCATTGACCCAATTTTTTTCTACCGACGGCAGAATTGACAAAAATTCCTTGCTGCGATTTAAACTTTTTCAAACATTTTTTACTGAAAATTGCCTATCGTTTTAAATCTTTATCAATCTGGGGTTTTATTCCCCAAAGGTAATCACAAATCAGCCCTTGTTGTATAGTTTATTAACTTGAAAAGCGATGAAACAGGCTGGTATCGATAACCAGTTCGATTTAAAAAAGTTTGCCTTTTTCCCATTGTTTAACTTTATCAGCCTTTTTGGGGGTAAATAGTCTTAAACATGCCTCAACCATTGCTTTTATACCTAGTTTGAAACATTTGGCGTCAATTATTCGTAGTTATCGTTTTTTATCATAGCTAATTGAGCGGAAATAATCATTTCACGCTATCTATGCCTTTATAAATATGATGAACGGTTATGGGCCCAAATAACTCCGGGTGTCTTTCCAGCAGCATGAATAAATTGCAATTACCACCTCGTGAATAAGGCGAAAGCCCGGTGTGTAGATTGATTACACCATGTGGAATATTTGATAGCTTTTAAGTAAGTTCTCTCTTAATAATTAGTGCCATTAACGCATATGATATAGGCGAATGTTCTTTAATAAAATCAACGACTCGTTGATCTTAACGTTATTTGTCGATATTTCGGGACCTTATTGAGTGTTTTTGCGCTGTAAATGTTGTTTGAATAAACGTCCCGGGCTGTTTTTTCATGCTTCGTAGTTTGATGCGGGTATTAAGATTTTTTGCACCGATGTTAGTGGGGTGAAAAAATTTACTGAGTAGTTTTGGTGCCAAAATGTTTGGGTTAGGGTATTCATGTCTGTTTACAGCACAAACCGAAAATTCCTGCTCAAGACGATGAATCAAAAGGTCTTGGTATATGCCTTTACAGCACATAACCAGGGGCTTTCTTGTTGTTGATAAGGACATCGGTTTTAAAAAACTAATTTATTCCAGGCTTTGAGATTAATCGGGTTTTGTTTGATTGCTTGGTGCAAGTATTTTTTTGCCAGTGCGGGTTGAGTCGATAATAGACAGGAAGCCATAAAATACAAAGTGCTGGATTTGTCAGCATTGAGTAACAGTGGATTTGTCGTGGGTTTTATTGTGGCGGCTTGTTTTAAAATTTCTTTTTCATCTGAGTTACTGGCCCTGATTTGGGCTAGTTTAACAATAATATCGTGATATTTTTTCTGCAGGCGATGATGTTTGCCACTAATGCTATCGCTGGATAAATAGGCTTGGTAGAGCATTTCATTGATTACTTCAATTTTCCAACTTCAGCATCCGCATCCATAAATCCAGATCCTGGGTGAAATAAAATTCTTCGCGATAACCGCCGACTTGTAAGTAGGCTTTTCTTGTAAACATCGCACAACCATGGTGTGACGGCGTGGCTATTTCTCCATCTGTGTGGTCAAGTGAGGAGGCGATAAAGCTTAGTGACGGTTGGTGTTTTGAAATGACGATGTTGTTCTCATCAATAACCTGAAATTGAGTGAACACGGCAACATGATTTGGATTCGATTCTAAATACTGAATTGTTTTTCAAATCGATTCACAAATGAGTAGTCGCCAACATCATGCCTGGCAATATATTTGCCCTGAGCTTGTGCGCAACCTGTGATTAATGATTTGGTTAATCCCTGGTTGGGTTGATTGATTATTTTTATTCGGCTGTCTTGCTCAGCTAATCGTTGTAATACAGATAGGCTTTGGTCGGTCGAGCCGTCATTAATGATAATCAGCTCAAAGTCACCATAGCTTTGCTCAAAAATGCTTTGGATTGTTTCTTCCAGCTGATCAGCGCCATTGTAGACACTCATCACCACAGAAAGAGTAGGAATTCTCGACATGCCAGTACTGTTTTTGATTGGTGGTATTTTACCTCCAATCAAAAAGTGGAGTTAGTTTATCGTAATGCTTATAACAAGGAGGGCAAGTCTTGTTGTTGATAGCCTGCAGGAATTTTGAAATAGTCAGGTGAAACCAACTCACTGACAATATCCGTCAAGGTTAACTCAAGTTGTACGCCACCGGATTTAGACAGAATATAAACCGGCAAGCCCCCCAGTTCACCCGCACCAAATTCGGGAATGGGTCCCAGGCTTTGGCCAATTGTTTCGCGCGCAGTTTTGGCTAGTCTGTCGCCGGTTTTATAAAGATTTTCCAACGTCTCATAATCATTTGGCGACATGTCGAGACGATTTGATTTGGCGATACAAACTTCGCTTTCTTTAGCGCCACTTATTTAAATTTTTCATACATTTTCACACGAAATCCCAGCCACTCGCCGCTGAATACCGCTGTGTTTAACGGATTTCTCATCGGTATTAGGTGCCAGCGGGTTATTGAATGGCAATTCGCTCATTACACTATCGAGTAAGCTTTTTATTTGCCCGGCCATGGCTGTTAACTCTTGTTCGTTGACCTTGATATAACTTTTTTGTTGATGATCAATTAAAGTTAAATTGCCCGTTTTGCTGTCAAAAATTGCTTCGGTTCAATCCGCCCAGCGGTATTGACGACTCTGACCATGCCATTGGAGACATAGGCAACCCGCTTATCTTCTGGGATGAAGCAGAATCACTTATCGTGTAGCGTACGACAGAGTCGGCTATCACTACAGGAGTGATTAAATAGGCTAGTAACAGGTAAGCAAATTTCTTAATCATGTTTATCCTCAATAAATATTTCTTAATTTGTGTGATACAAGAGTTATCTAATTTGTAAAAATTGTATCCAGTAGCTGCAAATTATAACCATTGTTCTAGCTGCGAGCAGTAGATTTAGCTAGCACTAAATCATTCGCTAAAAAGTTGATCACTAACTATGATTCAGATTAAATATGTTGTCTGTGTCGCTAATTTTAGGTGGGTAGGCTGAATTTGTTCTGAATTGTTTTTACCGCGCTTATTTGGCTTTGCAATGCTAGAATAGGACGCAAAATAAGGTCGGCAAATGATTCAACATCCCAATTTTGACCCGGTAGCAATCAGCATCGGGCCGCTGAGCATTCATTGGTACGGATTAATGTATTTAATCGGTTTTGCAGCCGGTGTTGGCCTGGTGTTTATCGCGCCAATAAAAAAAATAGTGGATGGACCAAAGATCAAGTATGGGACTTGGTTTTCTATGTGGCCATGGGTGTAATCCTCGGGGGCCGTATTGGTTATGCCTTGTTTTATAAATTCAGTTATTACATCTCAAACCCGATAGAGATTTTTTATCTATGGCAAGGTGGAATGTCATTTCATGGTGGCTTAATTGGGGTCATTGTTGCGATGATCTTGTTCGCCAAAAAAACAGATAAAAAGTTCTTTGGCGTGATGGATTTCCTCGCGCCGCTAGTGCCTATTGGCTTAGGAACAGCAGAATCGGCAATTTTATTAATCAGGAACTCTGGGGCGGTGTCTCCGATGTCCCCTGGGCAGTGGTTTTCCCAGCCGCCGGAGAATTGCCCAGACATCCATCACAGCTTTATGAGGCAGCTTTGGAAGGGTTAATACTATTTCTAATACTCTGGTGGTACTCCTCCAAACCGAGAGCTGCGGGTAAGGTCAGTGGTTTTATTTTTAATTGGCTATGCCGTTCTCAGATTCACTGTTGAGTTTTTCAGGCAACCTGATTCACATTTAGGCTATTTGGCATTTGACTGGTTAACGATGGGTCAAGTATTAACTGTTCCTATGTTTTGTGCTCGGTTGCTGGTTAATGTTGCGTAAAACACCGCAGGTTGAGTCGTGACAGCTTATCGTGACAATACCCATTGCCGGATATTTTTGATCGATGCCAGCATCTATATTTTCAGGGCCTGGTATATTTATCCGGATACGATTATCGATACTGAAAATCGACCGATAAATGCGCTCTATGGATTCCTGTATTTCTTAAGTGATTTCCTCAATACGGTTAATCCCAAACATATCGCTATCGCTTTTGATGGCAACATGAAACAAGATTACCGCAAGGATCTTTATCCGCCATATAAGGCAAATCGCGATCCAGCACCTGACGAGCTCAAATATCAATTTGGACTTTGTATGGATGTGGCCGAAAGACTGGGTTTTCAATGCATGCAAAGTGAATATTTGAAGCTGATGATTTAATCGCGACAATGGCTGCGCGCTATAAGCAACTTGATTTTGGTGTGACAGTCGTCAGCGCCGATAAGGATCTGGCCCAGGTAATGGAGGACGAACAAGATTATCTTTGGGATTATGCCGTGATGAGGTTTATGATGCGCAAAAAATAGTCGATAAGTTTGGTGTAATGCCAGGCAAGATTCCAGAGTTATTGGCGCTTGCTGGTGATAAAGTCGATAACATTCCTGGCGCAAATGGGGTCGGTATCAAGACGGCAGCTAATTTATTGAGTAAATTTTCCAGTCTGGATGAATTACTATCAAACCGGAAAAGTTCAAGCAACATAAAATCCGCAATGCAGCACAAATTGCTGATGAGATATATGGCAATATCGATTTGATCAAGTTGTTCCATAAAACTGACGATATTGACAGATACCGCTGATGTTGATGAAGCCGTAAACTGTGAGTGGTCCTGCCGCACGCAAAGGCGATTGATGATGTGTTGACTGAATATTGTGTTGACAATATTTTACGTTCCCGGTTCTCACGAATTGCCACTTCTTAACTAGAAAAACAGTACAATATCGACTTATGTACAAAGCATACTTCGGCTTAAGTGATTTACCCTTCACCATAGGTCCAAATCCCAAATACCTTTATCTCAGTGATCAACACCGTGAGGCGATGGCGCATTTGCTTTATGGGTTGAGTGAGCAGGGCGGATTTATTTTACTTACTGGAGAAGTAGGGACAGGAAAAAACCACATTATGCCGCAGCGTATTGCAGCAGCTCCGGATAATGTCGAAGTTGCTTTGATCCTCAATCCGCGCGCCAGCAGTATTGAGTTGCTGCAATATATTTGTGATGAACTAACAATCGATTACAACGGCAGTGATTCAGCCAAAGTATTAAACGATGCACTTAATGCTTATTTATTGGAGGCTTATGCCAACGATAGGGTGTCGTGGTGATGATTGATGAAGCACAGCAATTGTCAATTGAAACCCTGGAACAGGTCAGGTTATTGACTAATCTGGAAACCAACAAAGACAAATTGATACAAATCATTTTGGTTGGGCAGCCAGAGCTAAATGAAATGCTGTCATCAAAGAATTTACGCCAGCTTTCTCAACGGATTAAATCACGTTATCACCTGGGTGAGTTGGACCTTCAACAGCTTGGTGCCTATATAAAGAATCGTCTGCGCGTGGCCGGTTGTGTGAGCGAGCGCTATTTACCACCAAGGCAGTTAAAGAGGTATTCAGATACACCCACGGTGTGCCGCGTTTAATCAACGTTTTGTGTGATCGTTGCCTGATGGGAGCCTACGCGACTGACGGGCCATGGTCGATCATCATGTGGTTCGACAAGCCGCTAAAGAAGTATTCGGTAATGATATACAAATTGAAAATTCTAATTTACTCAAATGGGTTAGTTTCGCCGTTGTCATCGTGGGCCTGCTGTTTGCTTCAATTTGGGGCACCCGCCAATATCAGCCACAGTGGTTTAATAAGTTCGGTGCCACTAACTCTGCTGAAGCCACTCAATCAACAAACCAATAAGCTGTAATTACGGAGTTAAAGGTTAATGTCTTATATCCTTGATGCACTTAAGAAATCAGAAAGAGAAAAAACACTGGGACAAGTGCCGACGCTTGAAACCGTAGTTTCTGATGGTGCTAAAAAACAACCTGGCGGCACGCCTTGGTGGATGAATCTGTTGGTTTTTATTTTAGTGTTATCGGTTGTGCTAATCGGTATGTACTTTGCCGGTTTAATTAATTTTGATTCCAAAAAACAAACGCTATCAGCAACGCTTAATTCAACTCAAACGGGTCAAACTCAGAATCAGACTAATCAATCTCAAACTACAAGTGAAACAATACCAGTAATCGTTGAACAAGAAGTACAACAGCCACAGCCAGTTATCGAAAACTGACATAAACGAAACCGTTACTCAACAGGGGCAGCCACAGCAAAAACAACAGTCGCTTTTAGCGAACCTGAAGTTAAACAAACCGTTGAGGATGTGGCGGCAATGGAAACCGAGGCTGAAATACAAGAGATTGCTGCAGCTCAGCAGCAGGCTTTATTAGAGCAGGAGCAGGCTGAGGAGGAACTTGCTGCTTTGGAACAACTAGAACAAGCTGAAATTGTTGAAATTCAAGAGCCTGTTACTCAGCCTGAAGTTCAACAACCTATTGAGACTGAGCAAGCAGTAGCGGTGCAACCTCAGGGCAGCGGTTACGAGGAAGCATTGCATCAGAATTTACGTAATATTGCAGTCAATGTTGTTTCTTATTCCAGCGATGCCAGGCAGCGATTTGTCATGCTCGATTTGACGATTTACAAGGAGGGTGACAGCCTGGCCAATGGCGCAGACATTGTTGAAATTCAGCGTAATGGCGCGATTGTTGTATTTCAGAACAAGCGTTATTTGCTCAAGCCATAGTAGTTGCCGGGGTTATATCATGCAACAGGGGGCTCCAGCTAAAGTCGGTTTTGTCAGTTTAGGATGTCCCAAAGCGACGGTTGATTCCGAACAAATTTTGACTCAACTCAGAGCCGAAGGGTATGAAATCTCAGGCTCTTATGAAAAAGCCAATCTGGTCATTGTTAACACCTGCGGATTTATCGATGATGCGGTAGCCGAATCGCTGGATACTATTGGCGAGGCCTTGCATGAAAACGGTAAGTTATCGTCACCGGTTGTCTTGGCGCAAAAGGTGATTTAGTTAAACAGGCTTATCCGGATGTGCTGGCGGTTACCGGTCCTCAGGCAACAACAGAGGTCATGGCTGCTGTCAGGGAACATTTGCCCGCGCCGCCACATGATCCTTTTACGTCATTGCTTCCTCCGGGTGGAGTCAAACTCACACCTCGGCATTATGCCTACTTGAAAATTGCCGAAGGTTGTAACCATAAATGCACATTTTGTATTATTCCATCAATGCGTGGAAAACTGGTCAGCCGGCCTGTTAGTGAAGTTGTGCAGGAAGCGGAAGCATAGTTAGTGCAGGGGTTAAAGAGCTCCTGGTTATTTCACAGGACACCGGTGCATATGGTGTAGATGTCAAATACAAAACTGAGTTTTATAACGCAAAACCATTAAAAACCGGGCATGTATCACTTAGCCAGGGAATTGGGCAATCTCGGCGTCTGGGTGCGTATGCATTATGTTTATCCGTATCCCCACGTTGATCAAATCTTGCCGCTAATGGCTGATGGTGTTGTCTTGCCCTATCTGGATGTGCCCTTCCAGCACGCCAGTGCGGATATTTTGAAAAACATGAAGCGACCTGCCTGTGCCGAGAATAATCTTCATCGGATTAATGCCTGGCGCAAGGCCTGCCCCGATTTAACCATCAGGAGCACATTTATCGTTGGTTTCCCCGGCGAAACTGAGCAGGATTTCGAATTGTTGCTGGAATTTCTTACTGAAGCACAATTAGATCGAGTGGGTTGTTTTGCCTATTCGGCTGTTGATGGTGCCAGGGCAAATGAATTGCCAAATCCGGTTGCTGAGGAAATAAAACAAGAGCGGTTAGAACGGTTCATGTTATTGCAGGCTGAAATATCAGCGAATAAGTTAAAACAGAAAATTGGCAGGATGTTGCCGGTTATTATTGATGCGTTTGATCAAGATACTATAATTTCACGAAGCCAGGCTGAGCGCCCCGAAATAGATGGTTTTGGTCTATGTGGAATCCGATCAACCGAATCAGCCGATGTATCCTGGTGAAATTATGAATGTGAAAATAATAGATTCGGTGAGCATGATTTAATAGCGGTTGCAGCATAAATCACAGTCGTAAAATGTTTGGCAAATTATTCAAACCGAAAATTGAGCACCATGATCCCAGGTCAGGCTGGAAGCAGTCAAGGCGTTATCGGGTAGTGACGATTTTACTAAACTCAGCCAGATTGCTCTTGAGATGAGGATAAAGGTGTTCGCCAGCAGGCATTGAATCGGCTCCAAAGCGGTTCCGCGGATAAACGAAATTAGATTCGCAGACGGCTGCAAATCTTTTTAAGATCGCCAGCGATCTGTCGTTTAAACAGAAACTTATTCCATTCGTTACAGACAACTCAGAATGTTTGAATTTGATTAAGCTTTGGATGATGAGGATTTGTTGATTTCATTTTCCTTGACCTCAATTATTCCTGCGGCAAGAAAGTCGGCAACTGAAAAAGTCTCAAATTTAGAAGGACTTAAACAATTGCAGCAGCACAGCAAGGATAAAAATGTCCTGCAAATTGTGCGACAAAAAATTCAGTCGATAAAAAAGCTGAGAAGCAAAGACAACAGGCCCATGACAGTTTGGGGCAAATTTGTGAAGCCTTGGAACGATTGGCAAAAGCTGATCACGAATCTAACATGACCACTCGTGTCCATCTGCTAGAAACGCATTGGCAGGACATTGAGGATCAGTATAAAACGAATTTTAATGAGCGATATCAGCAAACTATTCAAACTTGTCAGGAAAAGATCAATGCAGCCAAACAGCAGGCTGCTCTGGAAGAATTCAATATTGCACAGAACCAGCTTTGCGAGTCAATTTGCAACACTTTTCAGAGTGAAATTGCCGAGTTGAATATCAATACCAAAAACCTATGGAAAGGCAAATTTGAAGATATTAGAGGGCAGTGGCAACAGGTGTGTAAGGATTTTAGTCCACAAACACAGGTTAACGAATACTTTTCAGCTTATCCAATGCCGCGGAAAACTTTCGACAGTAATCAATGCGCTGCAAGAAATTGAAGTAAAACAAGATCTGCAAGAAGACGTTAATGCCTTTGAGTCTTTATCCGCTACAGAGCAACTCTATTTCGGTCTGACCAAGCAGTTGGGTTGGTCTTTTACCTTTAATCAACCAAGCTTTTTTCAGATATAAAGCAGCGGCATTTGCAGTTAAAAACTCAGCTCAATGCCGAACAAAAAAAACATCGAGAAAAGCGTCAGCAGATCGATAAGAAAGTCGCAATACTGAAAAGCCATATACGACAAAAGAACTTAATCAAAGCCAATCGTCTGTTTAATTATATTCATAATCTTCTGGTTGAATTTCCGGTCTCGTTAAGAGAAAAAGAAGAGCAAAAGCTTGCAGCGGTGACGCAGTCTTTGAATGAATTAAGAGGCCTGAATAAATTTGTTACCGCTCCTAAAAAAGAGAGTCTGTGCGAACAAATGGAGTTGTTAATCGGCTCTCAACAAGAGCCTGAAGAATTGATGCAGCAGATCAAACTCATTCAGGACAAGTGGAAATCGTTAGCTACCTCCGATGCACAGGCCGATGATATCCTCTGGGAGCGATTCAAGCTGGCTGCCGACAAAGCCTATGAACCCTGTGTGGTTTATCTGAAAGAACTGGAAACACGCAAGCATGAGAACCTTGAGTCAAGAAAGAAGTTATCTGACCAGATTGAGTCAGCACTTGCAGACATTGATTGGCAAAATGTTAACTGGAAAGAGATTCAATCGGATTACAATCAGGACTGGAAAAAGTGGAATGCACTGACTCCCGTTTTTTTTTCCGAAAACAAGCCAATTCAGCGACGCTTTGAATCATTGATGAATCAAATCAAAGACAAGCTTAATAACGAAAAAATGAAAATCATCAGCTTTTCGATCAACTGATTGAAAGAGCACTGGCTTTGGTGGATGGTCTGCAAGAGGATAATGTTGATGATGGGATAGCGCAGATCAAGCGATTGCAAACCAGTTGGAAGAATGTTGTATTACCCATTTCAATAAATCAAGGAAACAATGGAATAAATTCCGTAAGCTTTGTGATCAGGTGTTGAATTTCAGCGCAATAAACACAAAGCTATATTGACGCAACAGGACCAACAGGCAGATTCGTCATTTAGGATTATTAATCAGATTAAAGCGCTAAAAACATTATCGGATGAGCAACTGCCCGCCAGTCAGTCTGAGTATCAGGATCTAAAACAACAGTTTAAGAAAATTGTAGGTTTGCCCGAAAATCGTCTGGAGAGAATTGAAAAGCGATTTAAACAGGTTTGTGAGGACTATGAGTCGCATCTTGCAGGATTGCCAGCAAGAGCGCGTGTAAGCAGCCATACTCAGTTACGCAAAGCGGCAAAATTATGTGTCGATGCCGAAATGTTGGCACTTGATCAACCAGACCAGCAGAAATTTGATGTGATCAAAACTGAATTTGCATCAATCGACAATATCCCTCAAAAATCACTGCCAGCATTACAGACAAGAATTTGATCAGGCAGATTCAATGATTAGCGGTGAAAGACAATACAATACGGCGCTGTTGTCTGCTACGAGGAAAAATTGAATCAGTTAGCCATTGAGCTGGAAGTTCTGTTTGACCTTGAATCACCTGAAGCAGCCAAATCACAAAGAATGAGTTATCAGCTGGAACAACTGCAAGCGGGTATTAAACCGAGCGCGGATAAACAAGAAAGGATTGATAAATTGGTTGCAACTGAAATTCAGTGGTATGACACCGGGCCGGTAAATTCTGAAGTTCGAAAGCAACTGGAAGCACGTCTTCAAGTTGTCATCAAACAAGCAGAAACTTAACTAATTTCAAACAGTTATAAGCACTTGAGTCCTGGTACTCAAACGAAGATAATCCTGATCCATTTTGAAGTTAGAATCCGATGCCTAAATTTTCCGAACAAGTTAACAACCGGCGCACTTTTGCATCATTTCGCACCGGATTGCGGGTTAAAACGACATTGACAGAGCAATTACTCTATTATGGTGGTGCCATTCAAATGGCAGGAACGGTAAAAGCAAGAAAATCCTCGCGTCATGCTACCTCCGACTGGATGGAGTTGGAAAAGCAGCGCGGCATCTCGGTTACTTCCTCGGTAATGCAGTTTGCCTACGGTGATAGCATCGTTAATTTGCTCGATACCTCCCGGGCACGCCGATTTTTCGGAAGATACATATCGCACCCTGACGGCAGTCGATTCAGCCTTAATGGTAAATTGATGTAGCCAAAGGTGTGGAAGAACGAACGATTAAGCTGATGGAAGTCTGCGATTGCGTGATACGCCGATCATGACATTTATTAATAAAATGGACCGGGAAGGGCGTGAACCAATTGAGTTGATGGACGAAGTCGAGTCAATTTTGAATATCAACTGTGCACCGATGACCTGGCCGATCGGTATGGGTTCGGCCTTCAAAGGTGTATATCGACTCTATGATGATGTTCTGCACATTTCGCCAGTAAAGACGGCAAGCAGCCGGTTCTATTTATTAAAGGCCTTCATTCTGCCGAGGCGGATGAAGTGCTTGGTGAGAATGCAGAAAAACTACGTGATGAGATTGAGTTGGTCCAAGGTGCAAGTCATGAATTCAATGAACAAGATTATCTGGCGGCAAAACTGACCCCTGTTTTTTTTGGCTCAGCTTTAAATAAACTTGGCATTGATGAATTATTGGATCAATTCACCCGTTATGCGCCGGCACCTCTGCCGCGTGAAGCCGAGAGCCGTGAAGTTAAGCCTGATGAAGAAAAGCTAACCGGGTTCGTATTTAAGATTCAGGCAAACATGGACCCGAATCATCATGACCGTGTTGCGTTTATGCGGTTGACATCGGGTAAATTTTTCAAGGGCATGAAAGTCAAGCATGTGCGCGCAAAGGGTGATCGCGGTACATAATGCAATTACATTCATGTCCTCACGCCGCGATCAGACTGAAGAGGCCTTTGCCGGCGATATTCTGGGATTACATAATCATGCACGATTCAAATTGGTGATACCTTCACTGAAGGTGAGGAACTTAAATTTCAGGGTATTCCGTTTTTTGCCCCTGAATTATTCCGGCGGGTAAGACTGCAAGATCCGCTTAAGCCAAGGCCCTGCAAAAAGGTTTAATTCAACTATCGGAAGAGGGTGCAACGCAGGTTTTCAGGCCGCTGATTATATAACGATTTGATTCTCGGCGCAGTCGGTATATTACAGTTTGATGTGGTCGCGCATCGCTTAAAAACTGAATACAACGTTGACTGTAGTTTCGAAGGTGTTCAAGTATCAACGGCGCGTTGGCTCAGATTCCCGGATGAAAAAACCGAGCGCGACTTCAGAAACAAAAACGAATCGAATCTGGCCATTGATGGCGCCGATGTGTTGACCTACATTGCGCCTAACAATATCAATTTACAGCTCACCCAAGAACGTTGGCCGGATGTTATATTTCTAAACACAAGAGAATTATGAACGGTAGTCTTTTATACATAAGTTAGAATGTGTAATCATGATAAAAGTGCTTCATATTGGACATTCGCGAAAGTGGCGGGGAGGGGAAAATCAAGTACGGTTACTGATTGAGGGGCTAGCGACTCACTACACTGACGTCGAATGCCATATCGCCTATCCGCAAGGTGCGATTGCAATAAATAGATTACAGTTCTCATGCCGCAGGAATTCTAAACTTGCCTTCCACCAGGTTTATGATCTAAGATCAATTGCAGCCATTGTGCGCTATTGCAAACTAAATCAGATTCAAATTTTAAATGCACAATCTGGAAACGCACACACGCTTGCGTTTTATAGCAAATTATTTTTACCAACGGTTAAATTGGTCGTTCATCGCCGTGTTGATAATCGATAAAAACAAGCTTTTTGACAAGAACTAAAATATTTATCCAAGAAAATTGATCGATGGATAGCTATATCCAGCAAGATTGCATCTATTCTGGAAAACTATGGCGTCGACAGAAACCGAATTTCTACTATCAAGAGCAGCGTAGATGCCAGGCCATATCTAAATCTTGATAAACGATCGGCTAAACAAAGTGTTTGTAATCAGTTCGATTGGGATTTGCAAACACCGATCGTTGGATTCGTAGGTGCCATAGATAGTCAAAAAAATCACAATTGTTTGTCCGAGTCATTGCGGAATTGATCGATAAAGGCAAAAAAGTGAATGCGCTAATTGCGGGTAACGGAAAGCTTTTTGAGCAAGTAAATGCACTAGTCGATAGTTTAACGTTAAATGATAATGTGAAATTATTAGGGTTTGTTGAGAATACCACTGAATTGTTTTCAGCTATCGACATCTTCTTATTGCCATCACGTAATGAGGGTTTGGGCACCGTGTTGCTGGAAGCTGCTCACGCTGAATGTGCTGTCGTTGCTGCTGATGTGGGAGGGATCAGTGAAATCATCCTTGACGAAAAAACAGGCCTGTTAGTTTCAGCTGATTCGGAATCGTCTTTTGTCGAGGCAATCGATGAGTTAATTGATGATCCCGAACAGGCAACTTTACTCAGAGAAAATGCCAGCCGGCACGTGAAAAATAATTTTGAGTTGGGCTCAATGATTAACCGGACTTACGAGCTATATACATCCTTGATCAAACCCCAGGTTAGATTTCAGTCGGATTGTCTTTTCAGCAAGGCGCTAATTTTCTTGATTATATCGCCTCCCTTGGTCAGGGTGTAATTGAGCTGGAGATCATCGTTTTGTATTGTCCGGTCATAGCGCTGTATTTCATAGTTGCCATCTTCAGTGATGACCATGCCAAAAATTGTTAATGTCTGATCGGTTATTTTTGCCCAGAAATAAGGTTCGCCTTTCATCGGGTCCAAAGCCTCTTGACCCCCAAAAAGATTTGTTTTCATCGCTGAACCGTAAATACCGTGGCGGTCTGAGCTAATAAAATTAAATGAATATGATTTAGTCTTGCCACTGCCGGATTGATCTGAAGTGATGGTTTTCCAGCTTACATTAAAGCCTTTTTCTATCGGTTTAATTTCAACCTCAAGATTTCGAATTTGATCGCCCGAGACTTCGACTTGTCCGGAAAATTTGCCAAAAAATTTATCGTAAAGAGTCTGTTCCGCCTGAATTAAAAACGACAGCGAAAATAACAGGCCAGAGCAATCGTATTTTTCATATCTATCTCATATACCGAGGAATTCGGGCTAATCCGTAAGCCATATAATACCGCTAATCAACCCCGCTGTATGGGCTGTGTTAGCGATATGTAGGCCAATTTTTTCTAATAGACCGGACCAGCATAAAACAAACCAGCCCACAACAAACCAAGTGAATTTGGGATTCAAGCGTAGCGGTAATAGGGTGAAAATTTTCCTAGTCCCCAGACAAAACCAAGCAAACCATAAATAACCCCGGAAAGCCCCCCAAATAATGGGCCGGTGACAAGATACTGCGCTGTGTTAGAAATTATCGCCATAATAATTATGATAGAAATGTAGACAACTGCGCCGTGCAAGGGTTCCAATAAACGCCCAAAAAACCACATCATGACGCCATTCATGACCAGATGTAAAATGCCGAAATGTAAAAATATCGGCGTGATCAAGCGCCAGAGTTGCCCTTGTTTTATTTCCACAAACTGCGGCTGCGTATAAATGCTGTAAAAAAACCAAAAAACCGTCTCAAGGCGCTCGCCAAACCCCGATATAACGGCGACAACAACACTAATGGCTAATATCGCAATAGTGATTAGTGGCTTTTTAGTTTGCATTAATCGGACGGTAAAATTTCCAGCCGATCGTTTTCACCCAGTTCAATCATTCGACCGTCAGCAGTAGTGAACTTACGTCCTTTTATTGCATTTTTTTTGATTTGGTATTCGCTGACATTGTTGTTAGCGTTAATCACTTTGACGGTGATTAGACTGCGATCATCCAGCCAGTTTAAGCCGAAATAGATGCCGAAAACAAAAGCATGAAACCGACAATAACGTAGGCCATCAGTTGCGTCGATAACTTACCTTCAGGCACTTCATGCTTGGGTTTTTGAGTTTGCGGGGCCACATTTTTTATTTTGTAAAATAAAAAAAACAGCAGCAGCCACTAGAATCGTAAATAGAATTTTTTTTAGCATTGCAGGCTATTATAAAGCGCTCAAACAACGTTCGATATCATCAGTGGGTGGCATTTGTACATAATAACCCTGGTTTTCAAGCTGTTTGCTTACAACATGATATCGGCATTAGCAAGTTTTTAAACGTTTATCAAGATCAACCGATAGAACCTGTTCTAGATCGCCCAACAATTGCATTAATGCATCAGGTATCTGAGAAAAGTCACCTTCCTTGGTAACATATAGATAAGTATCCGCTTTGTGTTTACCCTTATAAACGAAAACACCGCATAAGTGACTAATGAGGTTTTACTACCCCAGAGCTTACCCCACAGTGATTTGCTGCCATTGTCATTAGAAGCTGCTTCAAATGCTCTTTTATCAATACTTTCAAATCGGCGTGAATCATTACCTGTATAAAGCTGACGCGGACGGCCAATTTTCTTTTCATCGTCGTCAACCATTTCTTTCCAATGTGCGATCCAGCCGACTGTTCGACCGATGGCAAAAATGACAGTGAACATATTGGTTGGAAAGCCCATTGCACTAAGAATAATGCCTGAATAAAAATCAACGTTAGGATAAAGCTTGCGTTTTACAAAATATTCATCTTCCAGGGCAATTTTTTCTAATTCCAGGGCGATATCAAGTTGTGGTGAATCCTTGATGCCCAGTTCATGTAAAACTTCATGGCAAATTTCACGCATTACTGTCGCTCGCGGGTCGTAATTTTTTATAAACCCGATGACCAAACCCCATTAAGCGGTAATCGTCATCTGGATCTTTAGCGCGAGCAATAAACTCAGGGATACGATCCACGAGCCGATTTCAGCCAACATTTTAAGTACGGCTTCGTTAGCGCACCATGAGCAGGCCCCATAATGAGGCAATGCCGACGCAATACACGCGAATGGATTTGCACCTGAAGAACCAGCCAGCCTGACCGTAGATGTCGAGGCATTTTGCTCATGATCCGCGTGCAAAATCAATATCCTGTCCATTGCTTTGGCAATACCCGGGGTTGGTTTTGTATTTATCACAAGGCACAGCAAAGGTCATTTTGAGAAAATTTTTCCCCGTAGGTCATATCGTTATCTGGATATTCAAATGGTTGACCAACCGAGTATTTATAAGCCATTGCGCCGATAGTTGGCATTTTTGCAATCAAGCGGTGTGCAGCTGTCATACGCTGCATGGGGTCATTGATGTCGGTGCTGTCGTGATAAAAAGCAGACAAGGCACGACCACGCCGACCATGATCGCCATTGGGTGTGAGTTGCGCCTAAAACCCTTGAAGATGAGGTAACTGGTCATGAACCATGGTATGGCGCGTGATGCTTCTGTCAAATTCCATTTTCTGCTGGGCTGAAGGCAATTCGCCATGCAAGAGTAGGTAACAAACGTCAAGATAATCACTGTGCTCGGCTAGTGCATCGATAGAGTACGCCACGATGTTCCAGAACACCTTTATCCCCATCAATAAAAGTGATGGCAGATGAGCAAGATGCGGTGGAAGTGAAGCCAGGTCATAGGCAAAATAACCGGTGTCACTATTAAAGACGGCGTACATCAATAGCTGCAGGACCAACTGTTCCTGCAAAACGGCAACTCGTATTGTTGTCTGTTGCATTATCAGTTAATGTAACGTATGATTTTCCGTGTTATTTTCGTTCGCTCATATATATTCCTCAAGTAATTATCCTTTTGTGTTTTTCAGCAACAGCGTCTCTATTGTGTGCTGCACAATAGTCTTTATAGCACAAAAAGCCCGATCTAAAAAGCCAAATCCTATATCTATTTAAAATAGTGAGTATTTTAAGTGCAGAGAAAATTTTAGCCGTTTTTGCGCGATTGCTAAAATTTAGTTTAGCATATTGAGACTTACTAACGATTCAGGCGCTGACAGAAACCGAGATGGAAATATTTATTCTCACCCGAGAGTGGCAGCAAACCCTGCATGGCATTGAGCTTCGCTATTGGGGCACGACGGGTGAAAGGCTGTTAAGCTGATTATTACCAACCAACCTTCGGTTTGTTTTATTCAAAGCGAACAAAAGCTCGATATCAGCCTGGTTTAAATTATTTCAACAACGCAAAACGCTGGAATTGACTAACCTGAATGGCGAACAGGTTGATGGGCTATATTTTACTAATCAACACAACTTGCGAAGCTTTTCTGAGCAGATTCATCAGCGTGGTATTAGCTTATATGAGTCGGATGTAAAACCGACAGACCGATTTTTAATGGAGCGTTTATAACGGCCTCGTGTAAGGTGATTGGCGAACCGAAGTGGCTAATAATAATTCCTTATTATTGATTAATCCAACTAAAACCTGCCAGATTAAACCAAAATAAAATGGCTCTCTGTTGATATTGAGACAGATATAACAGCGAGTGAACTGTATTCGATTGCTGCTTACGGTGAGCAGTCACAACATGTGTTTTATGCGCTGCAATCAGTCGATTGCAGAACAACCGGAATTTGAGTGGAGTTTGTACCCATCCGAAAAAGATTGCTTAAGTCGTTCATGCTATGGCTGCAAAACTACGATCCTGATCTAATCATTGGCTGGAATGTTGTTGGGTTTGACCTGATTGTTCTTGAGAGAAAATGTCAGCAGCTGGGGGTTTAGCCTTCAACCTCGGTCGAGAGAACTCCCCAGCGCGTATTTTCAAGTCACGTCAGGCAGGCGAAATGAACATCGCCCAAATTTCCGGCCGGGTGGTGATGGATGGTATCGAAATGCTCAGAGCCGCATTCTGGTCGTTCGAAAGTTTTGCCCTGGATTTTGTTGCCGGAGAATTACTCGGTAAAAGCAAATTGATTGGTGAAGAAGACAAACCGGGTCAAATCACCGATTTATTTAACCATGACAAAGTCCAATTGGCCCGCTATAACCTTGAAGATTGTCGATTAGTTGCTGAAATATTTAAAACCACGGGCTGATTGAATTTGCCATTGAACGAGCGGCGATGACCGGTCTGGCATTCGGCCGGGTCGGTGGCTCAGTGGCCGCGTTCGATAACTTATATTTACCACGCCTACACCGAAAAGGTTGTGTCGCTCCGAATGTGGGGTCGCAACCTGACCACACCCCAGCCCTGGCGGCTATGTAATGGACTCTAAACCAGGATTATACGAAGATGTACTGGTGCTGGATTTTAAAGCCTGTATCCCAGTATTATTCGTACATTCCGTATTGATCCACTGGGCCTGGCTCAAACTGGCGAAAAACCAGTACCGGTTTTTTACAGGCCAATTTCTCTCGAGAACAGAGTATTTTGCCCGAATTAATAGAAGAGCTCTGGGCCAAGCGCGATCAAGCAAAAAAGCAAAATAATCAGCCGCTTTCGCAAGCCGTAAAAATAATAATGAATTCATTTTATGGTGTTTAGGCACGGATGGTTGTCGATTTTTTGATCCCGCCTGGCCAGCAGTATTACCCGCCGTGGCCATGAGATTATTCAGCAAACCCAGGCGTTTATTGAACAGCATGGGCGTCAGGTGATTTATGGTGACACGGATTCTATATTTGTCCTGCTTGATCGGGTTTAACTACACAGCAGGCGAGACAGGCGGGTGAGCAGATTGATGAATCAGTTGAATGAATTTTGGCAACAAAAAATAAAGCAAGAGTTTGATTTGCCATGTTATCTGGAAATCGAGTTTGAAACACATTTCAGGAAATTCTTCATGCCAACCGTGCGCGGTTCAGACCAGGGTAGTAAAAAGCGCTATGCGGGTTGGGTGGTGTCGGATGATAAACAACCCCAACTCGTGATCAAGGATTAGAAGCTGTCAGAAACTGATTGGACGCCGTTTGCGCGTAAGGCACAGACTGAAGTGTTGAATCGGTTATTTACTAACGAACCTGTTGAAGATTATGTGCTTGAATTAGCTCAAGGGCTGGCAGAAGGAGAGTTTGATGATCAGTTGGTTTATGCTAAACGATTGCGAAAGCCGTTGGCAAGCTACACCAAAAAATGTGCCGCCGCACGTGCAAGCCGCACGTAAAATGGACATAACCAGGTCGAAAAATTTAATTACATGATCACCTTAAACGGTGCCGAGCCGGTTGCGAATCTGACTGCAAAACCCGACTATGATCATTATTTAGAAAGACAATTAAACCCGCAGTGGAAGGGTTATTGCACTGTGTTGAGCTCGATTTTGATGATATTGTTCGTTCGCAAATGACCTTGTTTGATGAGAGCTAAGAATAGCAGTTTAGAATATGAGTCATTGAGTACCATAGGGCATAAATTCCACGAAGCAATCCATAGGGTGTGTGGGATTGCGTCGTCGCCTGAAATATTAGGGCTTATGGATTTTGACTGCATGTATTCTTTTAAAATTCTGCGGTTTAGTTAGTCCCCATGGTCCTCAATGACAATCAGTAAGGGTATTGGTTACTGACAGTAAATTATTTATGTTACTGAGCATCATTAATAATGAGGAAAACCCGAAGAAATCAAACTTTCAATTCGAACATTGATCTGGCAGCTCTGCATTGGTCGGGCGAGTCGAATATTAAAATTTTAGCGCTGCATGGTTGGTTGGATAATGCTGAAAGCCTCAGCGCTTTAGCTGAATTATTGCCTGATTATGAATTTGCTGCGCTGGATTTTCCGGGCATGGTCATTCAGATCATCGTCCGCAAGGCGAAATTCTGCACTATGTTGATTACATCGTTGATGTTTACGAGGTGTTAAACGCCCTCGACTGGGATCAGTGTGTATTACTTGGTCATTCCATGGGCGCTGGAGTTGCCAGTGTGTTTGCCAGTGCTTTTGCTGATAAGTGTCAAGGTTTGATTTGTCTGGATGGTTTAGGGCAATAACAGTGCTGTTGAACATTTACCAGAGCGGCTGAATAAATCTGTGCGTATGAATATCAAATCGGTTACAAAAAACCAAAACGGTTTATCCGATGTTGACGCAGCAGTTGAAGCCAGACATCAGGTGGCGATATTCTATAGAATCAGTAAAAAAGTTAGTGCGGCGTAATTTAAAAAAAGTGAGAGGGAGGATATGTCTGGCGATCAGATTCGCGATTAGTTTGCCGTCTTTGTATTATCTTTCAGAAGAAAGGCGCAGGCTTACATAAGCAGATTAATGTTCCGACTTTGATGATCCGCCCTGTGGATTCGAACTTTCGCGCCGAACCCATCTTAAACAGCGCGCGAGTCTAGTTAAAAATTTAACCTGGCAAAGATGTGCCAGGTGGTCACCATGTTCATATGGACGACCCGCAAGTGGTAACTCCAGCCATAAAGAGTTTCTAATGAGACTTGAAAATGAATAATTTAGATTTATATTTTGCTATGGTTGTTTATCAGACCGCAGCGTCATTATATCGAGCACCCCTCGGGCATTAAACTCGCCGTGGCAATCCAGATTATGTAGATTGCCACAGTCGAGTAATTTATCCCTGCCAAAGGGCTCCTTCGCTATGACAGAATATGGTCCAGGCCTGATTGTTTGTGGAA
The DNA here is from genome assembly GCA_018398815.1 of Conus ventricosus. Classification (NCBI taxonomy): domain Eukaryota; kingdom Metazoa; phylum Mollusca; class Gastropoda; order Neogastropoda; family Conidae; genus Conus; species Conus ventricosus. The sequence continues at coordinate 30,703 of JAFLJL010000951.1, forward strand.
ATGAACATCTTGAAGTGTTTCAGTAATGACAGTGGGAAAAGGTTAACAACATTTCCCGGGTTCATTTCGGATTCTCCTCAAGTTATACCGGAGCAAGCTTATTTGGGTAGTCTGTCCATTAAACCGGCATGATATAATGATTCTATTGATATTTTTTAGCTAATGATGAACCAGAAAAAAAGAATTTACCCAGTCGTATTCGAATCGGGAAAATTATGAGCTTCCGCGCGTGAAGTTTAAGGGTAAATGTTCGCCTTCGTGAAATCGGCGATAATTTGGGGAACCCTCAAACTGGTCGTCATCCATCCGATGAAAAACTCAAAGCTAAATTCTGGCGTTAAAAGACCTATATTCCCATCACCCACCCTGGCTGGGACGAAGTCGAAAAAGAGGGCTTTAATAAAATTACTTCAGCTCGGCGAAAAAAAAAAAATTACCCCCTTTTCCCAAGCCTGTGCCCCCAACAGGAAGCAGTTTACAAGTTAATTAGAAAATTTAAAAAAAACTGCCCCCAAAATGAGGCTGTACCCAAAAAGTGCGCGTTTAATTTCTGATTTAAATTTCTCCCACCGTTTTGCCTCCTGGTGGATATTTCGGATTCCTTTTAAAACCCAAAAAAATAATTTCAAGCCGGGTTCAATAACTATGAGTTTTCCAATAAACTCTTTAGGTATTAGAGAAACCGCCGAAAACATAAGGGGGACAAAAAAAATTAAAAAAATTTTTGTGAACATTTTCCCCCTTTTAAACCTAAAAAACAACAGTTTGTCAGCACCTGAAAATGGTACAATGACGCCACCATTGCCCGTTAACAACGGGGGATGACGGAAAAATTCAGTCAAAAATGTTTCCTTGCACCCCTTTCCAGGTCGGATTTACCGCTTTGGATAAAATTTAACACGCGTATTTAGTTTGTATTTTACCGGATATCAATGTTCCGTTTTCGCCAAATATTTGTGGCGGTGGTCGGTTTGAATTGGGTAATGGGGGTGGCTTTTTTTTCAGAAATCTTTTAAACCCCAAAAAAACTTTTTTTAAAGTTTTTTTTAAATCATGGTCAAGAAACAGGAAAAAAAGATTATGCCGCCCAAAAAAAGTTCAATTTCAGTCGAAGAATATAAAATTTTTACCCGGTCTGTGGATACGCGGAAAAATGGGCAACCACAATTATGTAATTTTTGCGCATTGCTTCCTTGTAAAAAAATTTAAATGCGGGGCGTCCAACGCAATCAAAACCGGCAACGGTTTTGCGTATTCGCTTTGTTTTACCGGTTTGGGTGAGAGCAAAGGGTGCTTTGAGAAAAACATCTTTCAGCTCCAATATTTCTGATTGTTCAGGCGGTGAATTTTCTAAACGTAAATACAGGCCCCAACATTGTTGTTGGGCCCACTCACTGGCGGTGTGCGGGTTGGCGGCGCCCAAGAATTGACAGTTAAGCAGTGGCGACGATCGGTCCCCCTTTTACCCGGAGCATGTTCAAATTTTTTTTGCCGGTTGAACGGAATGGAGCGCACGGCAAAGCGCGGTGGAATAGGGGGCCCCCTTTTCGATTGGCAAAAAAATTTAGTCGATGTTAAAAGGCACAAAGCCTGAAAAAACATCAAAACCCTTTTAAAAGGCTTTAAAGATTATGACCCCCGCAGGTTTGCATTTTGGTTTTGAAAATGCCGCTTCGTTTTATCAGGCCCCCAGGCATAAAAAAAGTTCATCTCGTGTGCCCCGTTCACTTGCTCGCAAGTCCGAAGAGCCATTATGGGGAAAATACTGTTGCGGCCGGGCTTTCGTATTTGAAACCCCGAAAAAGATGTTTTAAAAAAACCGATCAACAAGTCAGGTTTTCGCCTTGATGCAGAGCGGGCTATACCACTTTTGTTCAGTGGAAAAACAGTTTGATTGCCGATAAACCCTGCTTCAGTGGCGGTGCGGTTGGGGTCCAAGTCCTTAGGTATTTGCGGGCAGGGCTGGGTGGCCGCACGGCATGCCCTTGAAAATGTCGCGCGCCGAAAAAAAATGGGATTTACGAATCGTCGATGTCCTTTTTTAGCCATGGAAGATCTTTTGAAGATTGCGGAATCGATTTTAAAGGGCGACAGAAAAAGGCCTTTTGGTAAAATCGACGATTAATCGAGTCGATGGTGTTTTAATGAGAACGGGGCGATTGGTGGAAATTTCCCAACCTTTGTCGGGCATAAACCTGGAATCGAAGTGTTGGCTACAATTTTGTCCAGGAATAAAATGATTCGCTTCAAATAGTTGCTACGTCATAAAAAAATTTCCAGGCAGAGGATTTCTACTAGGTTTTTTTGATAAAAACGTGTTGTTGTTATTAAGTGGAAAGTGATTTCGGAAGTGGGGCCCAGAATCCCAGTAAACTTCGTCTAAAAGAGGAATGTATGAAAAAATTTTTCGGTTTTATTAGTTTGCATTTTGTCATTGCGCTTGTTTGGCACAAGAGGGGGGTATTGAGTTTGAGACGATGAAAATCGGCACAAAATTGCCAAACTTCTAGGGGTACACGAGGCAACATTATAGAAAAATTTTTGGGCAAAAAAGGGTTATTTCGACTCGGAATTTAAGTTACTTGATGTGGTTTACCAAAAACTGAATTTGGGTTAGTTACGTGATAAGGTCGAAAAGTATGGTAATTTGAGGGCAAAAGCAATAGTATACGCCTTATTCCTGTCATTACGTTGTGGGAAAATGCTCACATCCCTTAAATTTTAAAATTTCGTGACAAAGAAATACGTTCCCATAAAGGAAAGTTTGATAATCAAACTTGATGGTGAACGCTATACATTGGGGGTTAAAGTCGGATGGAGATATGTTTGAACTCCTTTCGTATTGGGCCCACCGTTTAAAGGTTTTTAGTAAAAATATAGACGCATTGGAAGAAAACGGGTCACAAATTTGTAGAACTGGATATCCTAAATTAAATTATCACTTTTTCCCTGCAGGTCCCTTTGTTAATAGCCATCCCTCTTTTTGCACTCAGTCAGCCCCCGCCTGAAGCGTTTCATGCGGGGAGAATTTCGGTATTCTCATCTCGCTGGGGCTCTGGTAAAGGGGGGACTGTTTTTTGCCAGTCGCGCAATGTTTTGATTGATGAAAATGGGTTTACAATGGCAAATCAAAGGATAGTCAGCAAAAAATATGTCAAAAGCAGCGTCACAGTCACACTCCCCTTTTGGGCAAAAACCGACGAAAATCGCAAAAAGCATTGTAGAATAAAAAATTACGTTTTTGTTGATTTTCCAAAATTACGGCTGGTTATTATTTAAAATTTCTATGGTATTATAATAAATTCTTTTTTTAAAGTAAAAAATAAAGGAATTACATTTTGGTGATTAAAATCCGGGCCCCATTCCTGTTGTCAGCAGTTTTTTGGGGGGGTGAAATTTTGGCGTCTGAGGGACCGATTGATGCAGTCCATGTTGGGTTTAGCTTTTCGCCGGAGTTTTTTAGCCCGCTATGTGGTAAAAAATCTGTTTTGTGGTTTACGCGGGTTTTATAGCGGCCAAAAAGTTCTTTTTGGGACCCGGATCGTAGCCGCTTTATTTCTCCCCTCAAGCAACACAGGGGGGAAGCCGCATGGAAAAACCCTAAATTTGCCCCCCAAAAGCCTGCCAGGGGGTGAAATTTGTGCCGCTCACCAATAAAGGCCCAGGCGATGTGAAATTAGCGTTCGGGGGCATTGGCTAATGGATAAGCACCCCTTTTGGGGCATGGCAGTGATATTCCGTGTCCATTCAGCGCTAACCAAAGCGGAAAAAAGTCTTGCTTGATTGGGCCCAGACGTTCTCGGCAAAAGCATTTTCCAACTCCAGGCCAGTGGCAAAAACCCCAGGCGCCACGGCAGATGCCTAAAGGCCGGTGTGAGAATCGTTGCCAGGCTGTTTGTGGGTCGCCATCGAAAAAGCACGGTTTTCCGACAATAATTTTTTTCCCCGTAAAAACCCCGTGTTTTTTCAAAACCGGAAATTTGGGAAAAACGAGCGAGGTCCCTCGCACCCCTATATTTGCTTTTTATTCCCCTTTCTCAGTGATTAATTCGGCATAATTCGTTAATTTTTAAAAAAGTAAAAATTGATGCCGGGAATGAAGGAAAAATTTTTCCCGGTTTCTATCGTTGCATTAAGGCATGAAAGATATTACCGTTTTCAATCATCGACCCCTGTGGGCCCCGGGGCCCCCCCCAACCCCCCCCCCCCCCCCCAACCTCGTTTTAAGGGGGGCCCCGGGTTTATTTGAAAAACCCCGCCTTGCGAAAACCTGGGGCCCCATTGTGTTATTTTAATAAATTTGCCGGGGTTGGGGTTTCATCAATAGCGCAATATGAGTTCAGATGGAGCGAGTGCAAAGCTAAGGTTGCGCCCGGTTCCCGGCCCAAAAAAATAATTACATCGATTGCGCTTTTTAAAGATTGTTTGCCGACATGGCCGTTTCGTTTTACGGCCTGCAAGCCCCGGGGTTTGTTTTTAAAATCCTTTTTTCACGACAGGAAACAGGTTTAGGTGAAAATCCCTTTTTTCGCCCCCCCTTAATAGGCAAAAAAAAGTGGTAAAGGTGGGATTAAACCTCAGAAATGGACCTGCGTGTATGTGTTGGGGCAATTTGCATGTTGGCCAGAGTTTTGTGGGACCAGGGTCGTGTCACTGCCCCGCGTAGATTTTGTAAAAAACCAAAAATCACGCAAACCAAAATTAAAGCCCGCCCCGCTACGGGTTGGATTTGTCGGGTTACCAAAGATGCGTACGTCGTATAAGGCTTTTTCCGAACGAATGTGAAAGTGGATAAACATTGCGGTTTGCTGTGTTTTGAATCTGCCGGGTTGGCCAAAAATTTTTGCAAACCCCCTTAAAAAAAAAATTTCTTCCGGAGCAAGAAGATAAGACTGCGCATCCTGGTTTTAGTGTCCAGGCCGGGCGAAGTCTTTTTCACGCCGGTACAGCGCTAGTGGACCCCTCCCAGTAAGTGTTATAGGGTTTGCTTGATGGGCGCTGTCTGTGCCGAAATGCCCATTAATGCAACTTGAGGATAGGCTTTTGATTTTCTGGAAAAAAACCAGTTGTTCAATTAACCGGTCGCCACCATCAGCCCGGATCACAAGCTTTGCGGTTAGATTTGAAACTTTGACGTCGATTTTTACTTTTAAATTTTGTGCGTCAGTTTTATTTTCTTTTTTCGACCCAGGCCGGGCAAATTAAATCGATATTATTTAAATCGTTTATTTGTTGATGTAATATTGCGATCGCCCGGGGTTGGGACCCATAACAAGGGCTTGTGTGTTTACTCCCTTTGGGCCCCCTGTGGTGAAACAAGGAGTTTGTTTTGGGATTATTTTCTGTTATTGGGTAGTTCAGCCCCAAATGCCTGCCCAAACCCCGTGGCGTTAAAATCAGTTTGTTGTAAAGGGAGCGCAACTGTACGTTCGTCAAGCTGGGCTGGGGGCCTGATTTGGTTTTTAAAAGCTTCAACGTGGCGTTTTTTTAATGTGTTCAGCAAGGAAAAAAAAAAACCATTGCTTTTGCGGGGGGCCAAGCCGCCCCGACAATCACAATTATAAAAAGTTTTTTTGTTGCTGCCATGATCAGATTATCAAGCTGGGCATGAAGTGTTCGTGTCGTGTGTTGTTTTGCCACTCGGTAAAATTTTAAGGGGCCCTTTTTTTTCAGAAAATTATCCTGATTCGAATGCCCATGCCGTGCCCTTTTTTGTCGATGTCTTTGGGGGTTTAATATATATCCCCCGGTTTAATGGTCTTTACCATTCCCGGTTCGAGCAGAGCCAGTGTTTTCAATTTATAATAAATCATAGGACATCTTTCCCAACAATGTCCGTACGATGAGTAAAAGCGCTTGTAATCCTGGTTTTCGATAAAAACATCGAGTTACCTTGAATAAACCAATATCTTTTAATCCTGGTAAATTTCTTTGACAGAGACACTTTTGGGTTTTATTCATTTTGCCGGGTTTGATTTATCAATTGGCCCCGCTGGCGGCCCGGGAAAAATATCAAAAAAGCTTTTTTTTTCACCTGAAATTTGCCTTTATCGGAAAAAAAGGGTAAGTCCCCTGCATAATGTCCAGTTTTACCCCGGATCAATCAACAACAAGTCAACGTCTTTGAGTTCGTCGTATTTCGGGTAATGCAAAGAGGCATTTTCACAAAAGCAACAAAGGTGATAGGCGGGTCCCTGCAGCCCGAATGTAAGAATTCGTGTTAACTTAGCCCGAATTTTTATTCAAACGTCCGGTTTGCGGTCGCTGGCCCCCTTGATGGGCGCGTGACGTAATTCGCGCCCCCCGGGCGATACGCAGTTCTCGACGCTTGATCAAACTAAGTTCGTGCAAAATGGACCAAAGTCGCGAGTTTTAGAGGCGGCTGACACCCCCGGGTTTTTTTATTTTTAAAAATGGGAGGTTCAATGTTTTTTTTCAAAATATGGTGCGTCCATGTTGCAAAACAGTTTTTTATTTATTTTCCCCGGCCTGGCAAGTATCAAATTTTTTGATCGGGAAGTTCGTCAGCCTGATAATTGTCTATCGCCCATCAGCCTTCGGCCCGGGCCCTCCCCGGTTTCTTTTTTGCATCTCGTTTTACGGCAGAACAAAAAAAATTTTTCTTTTCAGGCAGCAGCACGGCGTACTTTCGGGTTCAGGAAAATGGGTGAGGTAATAAAAATCGTTGCGGCCGAAACTTGAATTCTGATACCATTACGATGGTTTTCCGGGGGGTTGGATAATGCAAACCCATCCCATTTTTGCATTCCCACGGCGACGGCGTTTGAAAATTTCCCTGTCATTTTGCTTTTTTTTTTTTTGTAAAATTTTAAAGGGTTCAGTCATCAAATATTTAATTTCACATAATGCGAATATATTCCTAAGTTCTGTAGCGCGTGCTCATTTTCATTTCTTCGCCCCCACCCGGGCCCCAACAAACGCAATTTCAGCAAGGTCTGCAATGGCTTCAAGAATTCATTAAGTTATTGTTATCTTGTTTATTTTTGATAAGCGATGACGAATCCCCCGGGACCAGGCCGCAAGTGGTTGTTTAAAAAACATGATTGCTCCTATCAGGCAAAGCGGGTGCAAATCAAAGACATCATTTGAAGTGCATGGCGGTGGATATAAAAGTTTTTAAAAGTTGTTGATGTCCACGTTTATGATCGTCAAGCGGTCGTAGGGTAATAGCAGGGTTTCCAATATTTCAACAGGATTCAACCTGGCGGGGATATTCTGCCGGCAATCAGCCCTGTAATTCAGCGGCGTCACATCAAGATTAAAGGGGTCCGCCGTCGGCAAAATTTTTTGTATTCAAACTGACTTTTTTTTTTCATTTTACAAAGAGTTGGAAATAATCTTCGAAAAACTGACCCAAGTATGATATAAAGTTATTCCTTTGCGCACTGAAGTTTGCGCAAAAATCGAATAGATCACACAACATTAGATCTTTACTGTAGTCGATAATTGAAATTTTGGAAAGATTTTGGCAGCCTAAATGAATAATGAAATGAATAATCTGGAAAGCGCATCGATAAGCTGATTGGAGTTTGTCGAACGCTTAAAGAAGAAACCTGCATTTGCGCCTTAAAAATGAAGAAATGCGAAAAGATCAGATTTTGCTGAATGAAAAAAATAAAATGGCGCGCCAATCGCTTAGACGGCATTGTTAGCGTCTAAAAGAAGTCAAGTCGAGTGAGGGTTTGCGTGATGTGAATAAATCAAAAGGCACCAAATAACCCTGAGTGGGCGCAGCTTTTTGATCGCCCGTGAAGAAGAGAAAAAAACCGATTTTGGCCCGCTGCCGTTGAGATGGTCGGAAAATAAAATCGATGAAGTTCAAAAAAATGGCAAAGTTATCGGTCTTGATCGTTGTGCTCTTTTAGCCGCATTAAACATCGCCAGTGAATTGTTGGAAGGCAGACCAGGTTCATGGTTCGGGTGACCTGGGCAGCCCGCTAGAGCGTATGTCCAGCAAAAATTTATACAGTTATTGAAGAAAAGACTCAGCTGACAATCTAATTGAATAATTTTTCCAGCCAAATAATTCAATATTTGGTGAATTTTCAAACACAAAACAATAAAATCAAGATTAAGCATCTAAGATCGATTTGATTTGGTGCTGCCTGTGGTGTTCGAGCAGTTCTACACATCCTTAGAACCTAAATCATATTTTTGGGGGTTGGAAATCCGGGCTGTTGGCATGACCTTTGGGTAAGCCTGATGCCCGGGTGAGACACCCACTTGAACGCTTGGTTCGGTACATGAAACGATCGGCATTTACGGGTGCGCCTTATATTTAGAAAAAATTTCAGCAAATATTAGCTCTGAGAAACTATTTTATCATCAAGTTGGTGGTTAAGCGTGTGCTAACGCGCAAGCATTGCCTCTGTCTGTGAAAAAATCCATGTGCCGATGATAACAGTGTGTTCGTTAATGAAATCATCGCGGATTTTTTGACTCAAGTTTTTATTTAAGGCTTTTTTCAGTTAAATTTTCAGTCTTATGTTATTTAGATTTAATCTTTTAGCAGGGCATTAGTTAATTGTTCCAGTGAATGTGTTTTTATTTGTGGTTCTGAGATTTAAATGCCTTGCCGATTTCATGCGCATCTTGGTGTATGATTTAAAAAGTTTTTTAAGCGTTGCTCAATACTCAATTTTTCTTTTTCTAAACCCATTACAACCTGGGACTCAAGCCTGCTGTTGCAATCAGCATGCTGTGCCCATCTTGTTAAATTTTCTGCGTGAAGAAATAGCGTAATTTTTGTTCATGCCAATTTATCCTTTAAATGATCACTCAAACGCAGTGCAAAAGCGATCAGATTCAGTGTGGGATTGGTGTGTCCGATAGTTGGAAATATAGAAAATGCCGGTCACAAATAAATTATCAATTCCAAATACCTTTGCATTGCGGTCAATGGACCCCTGTTTAGGATTGCAGCCATTCGGTGGTTCCGCTGTGATGTTTTCCCGATGAAAAAACCTTTGGGGCCCATTGATTCGGTTTTTTAACAGTGGTGCCGATGCGCGGCCCAGCCCATGCGTCCAAACTCAAGCGCGCCGATTTGAATCGCCCGGGGGGCATTTGCCAGTTCCTGTTCGGGGGACTATCATTTCACCTCAAAACTTGCGTTTGTCCAAAAGTTCAGGGTCATCTGATAAACGCACAAATGCTCGGGGTTCGGAATCGGTTCCATGGCCATGTGTACTTGTATAGACGTCCCTTTTTCTAATGATAACGGACTGACTTTGTCAGAATTATCCAGAGTCGAGAAGTTTGCCGCCAACTGCTTTAGAGTATCGGGGTGCATAGGGGAATAAATGAAATCGAACGGGTCATTTTTTCTTTTTTAGTTGTTCGGCAGGGGAGTGGGAATCCCAAATATTTTTTCCCCATTGATTTTATGAAAACCCGGTATATAGCTGAAATCCAGATCGACTTGTGAAAAACGTTATATCCATCGGGGCCCGGATATAAATGGTCAGTATAAATTCGCCCACCATGCCATTATCATTGCCCAATCCATTAGGATTCGTGCCGTCCGATAACAGCATCAAGCGAGGATTTTCTAATCCGCCCGCGGCTAGAACAAAGTGGCGCGCTTTTATTTTATAGTTTGGTCCATTGATACAGGCCACGTCCACGTCGTTCACATTGAGACGCGGATTCATTTGGTTTAGCTCAAGTACATTAGAGTGAAGATAGACAGTAATGTTTTTAGATTTTTCTATTGGGCTGCCTATAAATTTTCCAAAACCGAACAGGCGGGCTTTGGTGCTTAAGGACTGAGTCAGCCTTTTATTATCCAGGGGCAGTGTTTTTAATTTAAGTGATGGCATATTTATCAATCGAATCGTAGTCATACTTACCCAGATGCATTATTTGGTTGGCTGCGTGTAAGTAGGGGTTTCCATTTCCTCACCAGTAATCGGCCAGCCGCTGTGAGGATCCCAGTCTCTAACTGAAAATCAAAATCATCAAATGGGAAAGGCAATGTCCGGCCAGTGATTGGTAGTGCCGCCAAAATATCGCAAGCGATTAGTTTCAAGCGGGTAGGTTTGGATCACCTTATGTGTGCCCCGATACAAAGATTGGGTTTGCCGTCAACTCAAAACCCCCGCTTCGACTAAAATTACAGAATGATTGGTTTGGTTGAATTCAAGCGCCATTGAGATGCCAACAGCTCCGCACCAATAATACAGACATCGGTTTCCACGACGTGTCCGTTAGGAAGCTTCCTTCCATCAATGAACATATTTAAAAATTACGACTGAAATAAAACGGGCATCAAAGTATATAGTATTTTCTGGGTTTAAAAAATCCATACAATTTCTAAGGAATTCCCCTTAAGAAGTAAATAAAGGCAGTGCTGTAATATCCTATTTCCTGATACAGGTTTAAAGAAATTTGTACCAATTTTCATTACATATAATAAACTGCACGAATGAGTCACTCAGACCAGTCAAAACAAAATTACGTGTGCGAATGCGCCAAAAAAGACGCGGTTCTTGACGACTCTGAGCAGGATAGTGCTGCACATGGTTGCTCAAAAATCTGCTGAAAGTTCGGGCCCTTGTACAAGCCAAACGAATCAGCATGTATTTCCCTATGATGGTGAAATCGATCGACCTTGGTCCTAATCAAAGCTTTGGCGATGTCCAAGCGATGTTTTTATCCATTATTTTCCCTGCGAAAACCTAAATTATTTTTTGCACCCGTCATGGTGGTACCCGGTTGAAAGCGGATCGAATGGGAATTTTGTCACCGTGGTGCCATCATCATGTTGGCTTAAACCGACTGAAATTTGGGTGTAATCTTTCTACCCCTGGTTTGTTTTGATGCTATGGGTCCGAATCGGGATGGGGGAGGTTTTTATGATGCATCATTTCATTTTTATCGACTCGAGAGCATTGGCGAAGACCAAAACTTTCGGTATCGCTCATGAGATTCAACGGATGAGAATATTACAGCAGATCACTGGGATATTCCCTGGAATTGATAGTAACAGATCAACGAATCTACAAGGTTAGGAGTAATCGTGCGAATATTAGTCATTGGTGATATTGTCGGCAAAAACGGGTCGACAAGTTTTAATCGAAAATCTGCAAAAGCTCAAAGATAAGTATCACCGGATTTGACGGTCGTGAATTGTGAAAATTTCGCAGCTGGTTTTGGTGTTACACCAAAATTTGCAGATCAATTTTTGAACTTGGCTGCGATGTTTTAACCAGCGGCAATCATATTTGGGATCGAAAAGAGATTATTGAATATATTGATAACGAACCGAGATTGATCAGACCGTATAATTTTCCGCCCGGCACACCGGGGCAAGGCTACTATATTGCGACTGCTAATAATGGTTCGAGGTTGCGGTGATTAACCTGATGGGACAGGTTTTCATGGCAACGACTTTGTCTTGCCCGTTTTAGAGCGATGGATGAATTAGTAGAGAGGCTTAAGGATCAAGCCGATGTGATTTTCGTCGATTTTCATGCTGAAGTCACTAGTGAGAAACAAGCCCTTGCACATTATCTCGATGGTAAAGTTGCGGCAATTGTCTGCACTCATACCCACGTTCCAACCGCAGATGAGCGAGTATTTCCAAAAGGCACAGCTATATTTCTGACGTTGGTATGACCGGTTGTTATTGATTCTGTGCTCGGAATGAACCGCAAGGATCGTTGAACCGTTTTCTGACTAAATTTACCACAGCGTTTTAGAAGTTGCTGAAGCTCAGCAGAACTCTGTGGAGTTGTGATCGAAGTTGATGAGAATACTGGTTTAAGCCGGAGTATTAGCCGAATTAAATGCTGACGTCACTGGTTGCCGGGTTTACACTTAGTTTCAGTTTGATTCTGGCGATCGGCGCACAAAATGCGTTTGTGCTTAAGCAAGGTCTGCGCGGTGAAACATATTTTCTGGGTTTGTTTATTCTGTGCTTGTTCAGATGCAATTCTAATCGCTTTAGGTATTGCAGGTTTTAATGCGATCATTCAAAAAATGCCTGGCTTGAGCCCTTGATGCGCTATGGCGGTGCGGCATTTCTGTTAGCATACGGGGCGCGTTCATTCTGGGCCGCATATAAAACTGATCAAGGTTTAAACCCGGCCGGGCAACCGCCGCAATCGCTTAAAAAAATATTGTTAATTTGCCTGGCTTTTACCTGGCTTAATCCACATGTCTATCTCGACACGGTTGATTAATCGGTTCGGTTTCTACACAATACTCGGATAAACTTGCTTTTGGCTTTGGTGCGATTGCTGCCTCATTTTTTTTCTTTTTCTCATTGGGTTATGGCGCTCGCTTTATGCGCCCGGTGCTAGCGAAACCATCTGCCTGGCGCGTTCTTGATGGTTTGATTGGGCTAGTGATGTGGTCAATTGCACTGAGTTTGTTATTATGACTGATAATACACTAAGGGTTATTGACAAGTTGAAACGGCTTATCAATATAAAATTACCAATAAAAAATTATAAGAATTTCAAAAATACACGTGAAAAAAATTTGTTTTACTATATTCAGTATTGTTCTGATTGCGGCTTGCCAGAATAATGATAAAATTTAGCTGAATCAAACCTGACGTCTAAATATTATTTCCTGGGGGGAACAATATCAGGATAGCCAGCAGATCAATATCTTTGATCCTTTACACAACAGTACCCAGCGGAAAAAATTAAAGTCACAGATTAAAGCTGGTGGGGCCTTAAAAAAAATAAGAAATAAACGTTACACACGGGCCTCGCAGTGGGATATTGTCGACATGGTCGCAGACGATGCAGTAACAGCATGTAATGAAGGTCTGCTGGTCAAGTTGAACGCTGACGCTATTTTTGCAGATGATCTATTGGACCAAATCAAAAGATTGATGGATTGGAGTGCGCAATACCAAATATTGCATTCTCAACCACCTTTGCCTATCGCTCTCCTACTTGGGGTGGCCGTAAACCAAAATCAATTAAAGATTTTTTTGACTTAAATCGTTTTCCAGGTAAGAGGAGTTTGCAGAAAAGCCCTGAGAACAATCTTATTTGGGCTTTACTTGCTGATGGCGTGAATATCGATAAAGTCTATCAATTACTGGAAACCGAAGAAGGATTAATCGAGCGTTCAGAAAACTGAATACGATCAAAAAACATATTTTGTGGTGGGAAGAAGGCAAGTTACCCACTAATTGGCTGGCGAGTGAAAAGGTTGTATTTGCCTCCGCTTATAATGCCAGGATATTTCAAGCAATAACTGTCAATAAAGATCCCATCGAATTTCTTTGGGATTGGCAGGCGCTGGATTTGGATGTTTGGGTGATCCGCAGACTAGCGTTCGGCAGATACGCGCACAAGAATTTATCGAATTTGCCACCACCCCAGAAGTTCTTGCTGATCAAGCCAGTATTATTCCTTACGGACCCATCCGTAAGTCAGCGGCTCAAAATATTGACAATAATCCAGTACTGGTGTCGAGATGGCTCGATACTCAACCAACTTCACGCAAAATCTGGGCAACCACTTTTTTATTAATTACAGCTTTTGGCAAAAAAACAGGAAAAGATTACAAAGCAGATTTGAGCAATGGCTGGATGAATAAATTAATCTTTTTTACGGCTTCGGGTTTTACTTTGAGATTTATTTCTGCGTTGGTCGTTAGTATTTCTTTTTAACGGCCGGTTTTTTTAGCGTTATTGCGCTTTTCAAATTTCTCGAAAGCAGCTTGTTTTTCAACTCTCGAGATTTGTAACCGTTGTCCCGACACCCACACTTTTCTTAAGTGTTTGAAAATCTCCTTGGGCATGCCTTCAGGTAAATCAACCAGTGAATGATCGTCATAGATATTGATCTGGCCGATGTATGCGCGTCAATTCCGCTTCATTAGCAATCGCACCGACGATGTTGGCAGGTTTGACGTCGTGTTTGTCGCCAACTTCTATGCGAAAACGCTCCATTTCATTCTCTGCAAAGATTGTTTTTTAGCCGATCTTTCGCGGCGAGGTTTTCCCGATCAGATCGTCGAGAATCGTTTCGATCACGACTTTTGTCGCGGCCTCGATCACGTCTGCTTCATTGCTGCGCTTTGGTCCTTCTTCTAATAACAAAGGTGTCTCACCTTGTGCAGATGCGCTAATGCGGCTGCAATTTTCAAAGTTGGAACATCGTGTTCTTTTCGATATTGCTCAATCAGTTGTGCATAAAAACCTAAATCATGTTTCTCCAGTGTTTGTGAAATAGATTGAGTAAAATTAGCAATTCTTTGTTCATTTATGTTTTAGTTGATGGTTGTTCCATCAATTCGATTTTCTTGTTAGTGGCTTTTTCAATCGCATGTAGCAGCCGACGTTCGCGTGGTGCCACAAACAAAATGGCATCGCCGTGTCGTCCGCACGACCGGTACGACGATACGATGAATATACGCTTCAGTATCGTGTGGAATGTCAAATTAATCACATTGACTGATGCGCTCTACATCAAGGCCGCGAGCCGCGACATCAGTGGCGACTATAATGTCCAGTTTGCCCTTTTTTAATTGATCTACTGTTTTCTCACGCTGACGCTGTTGTATATCACCATTCAGTGCAGCAGCGGCATAGCCTCGTGCTTCAAGTTTCTCGGCGACTTCTACGGTAATGGTTTTGGTGCGCACAAAAACAATCACGCCGTCAAAAATCTCCGATTCAAGAATCCGAGTCAGAGCATCCATTTTATGAACATACCGCTAACGGCCATAACGTTGACGAATCGTGTCGGCAGTTGCCGTTTTAACTTTGATAATGACTTCTTCAGGGGCATGCAAATACTTCTTGGCAATGCGCCTTATCTGTACAGGCATGGTTGCTGAAAAAAGGGCGGTTTGCCTGTTTTCCGGTGTCTGCTCAAGAATCCATTCGACGTCATCAATAAATCCCATGCGCAGCATTTCATCTGCTTCATCAAGTACCAGCGCACGTATTTTATTGAGTTTCAACGTCCCCACGGCGCATGTGGTCCATCACTCTTCCAGGTGTGCCGACAACCACATGTACACTCGTTTGAGCGCATTGATTTGAGTGCGATAATCCTGGCCGCCATAAATCGGTATGAACATGAAAACTTTTAGTTTTGAGGCATATTTTTGAAAAGCTTCGGCCACTTGAATGGCAAGTTCCCGTGTTGGTGCCAATACCAGGATTTGCGGGTCTTTTTGTTTTAAATCGAGATTGGATAACAATGGCAATGCAAAGGCCGCTGTTTTACCGGTGCCCGTCTGGGCCTGGCCCAGAATATCTTTGCCATCAAGTAACAAAGGAATAGTTTTTGCCTGAATAGCAGTAGGTGTTTCATAGCCACTGAATTTAGGTAGCAAGTATTGAATCATTAAGCGCTAATTGATCAAACGCGGTCACACAGGTCGTCTATTATAGATACCGATAAGGGTAATGGTGTGTAACGCCAATGTGATTCGCTAAATAAATCGGTTTGCCGTTGCCGTAAACAAATTCAGGTAAAAACCCGAAGGGGAGGGTAGGTAACGGTTTAATTGATTGCTGACACGCTTTATTTGTAGTCTTTATTAATGCCGTCTGAGTTCAACAAGTTTATAATGTATTTGGTTTAAAAGCATTTTTGACCTTGGAATTGACATTAAAGGTAAACAGCTGTTG
>JAFLJL010000954.1:5000-25566 GCA_018398815.1 Conus ventricosus
ATTGAATGATTTTGTTGATACTATGTTTTTCTAACATTTGCATATTGTTTGTCTGCAGGTACTGATAAATTCATCTGCAAAAAAAATGAAAGAGTTAAAAAAGAAAAAATGCCTGACTGGATGAACTGAAAGGGGAGGCTACTCACAACAGACACTCAGATTCTAAATTTTTTACTTGGAAGATCTAAAACAGGTCTGCTAATGCATATTTGTCTGGCAGTGCACATAGGTTTACATCGCTGAAACAACAATAACAACAAAAATGCATCAAAAGGACGGTCTAATGCAATTACATCACAGGGAAAAAAGGCACTAAAACTAAAACAATGGCTTTTAACTGACTTTCTCTTCTTTTTTTTTCTTAACCCCCCCCCCCCAAAATAAACAATTGAAAAGGCACTTGCATTCACGATACTTTTAAAGAAGCAGAGTGTGTGTGTGTGAGTATGTGTGTGTGAGTATGTGTGTGTGTGTGTGTGTGTGGTGTGTGTGCATGTGCGTGTGTGTGTATGTGTGCATGTGCGTGTGTGTGTGTGCATGTGTGTGTATGTGTGTGTGTGCATGTGCATGTGTGTATGTGTGTGTGCATGTGAGTGTGTGTGTGCATGTGTGTATGTGTGTGTGCATGTTAGTGTGTGTGTATGTGTGTGTGTGTGTGTGTGTGGTGTGTGTGTGTGTGTGTGTGTGTGTGTGTGCACATGTGTGTGTGTGGTGTGTGCGTGTGTGTTTGTGTACGTGTATGTGTGTGTATGTGTGTGTGTTGGGGAGGAGGGGGAGATGGGGAGGAGAACTGAGACACCAGCACTTAACCTACTGTAAGAAAGGCACCAGTGATCCAATTTACAGTGAAGTAAGGCACAAGCAATCAAGCTACAGCATGTTAAAAGAAATGAAAGGGGGGGGGGGGGGGGGGGAGAAGAAAGAAACAAAGAAATCATGTATGAGAGAGAGAGAGAGAAAGAGAGAGAGAGAGAGAGAGAGAGAGAGAGAGAGAGAGAGAGAGAGAGAGAGAGAGAGAGAATGACAAGGTGAAACAAGACAAAACGAAAAGATCTTACAGTACGTAGAAATCTAAAAAAAACTTACCTACATTCACTTACACAAACATACACTTACACTCTCTAACACATTCAGTCTGCGATCAAACAACTGCTCTACGATCTGCAATCCAGGATGCTAAAAATTAAGACACCATGGGCTTGCGCTCTCAGAACATGCCATAAAAGTGAGTGCATGGCTAAGACATCAGCATTTAACATTCTGCCCTAAATACCATGCTGTCTTCTGGAGGCCTGAGGAAAAGATCATGCTCAGAAGCCCCAACACTAAGCTCATGCTTAACGTCAAGCCCGTGTTCCAGCTGTTCAATGAACATGAGTGTGGGTGTGTGTGCACAGAGAGTGGACATAGTAACTGTCTTCATCTGATGAATTATGCTGGTGTGCAGAAAGCACCTGATCTCCCTCTATTCATTGACGAGGGTGTGCATAGAGTTTTCACGACTGGACAGAGCAACTGGTCTACAGATGAACATTGGGAAGCTTGCATAGGGTGCCAACAGTATGAGGCACGTCCTGATGTAGAAAGACTTGAAACACAGTACCACAGACAATAACAACACAAGCAACCCAAAGCTGCCAGTCGTAGGTCATCTCAATCTCCAGTCTATATATACAGTGGCTTACAAATAACCTCCCGGATCAACATATGAAAGGCTTGATGATTAACCCTTTCATTGCCAGCCATCCTCAAGCTGCAAGCAGTTGAAAACCAGCTGTGCAGCAGAGCTACTGTAGGGTACTAGATACAAGGCTGCCACTTTTGAACCACTGGATCATTCGCGATTGTTTAGCTATCATTTAAATGATGGTACACCAAATTCATTTGGTATATTATTAAATGATGCGAAAAATCCTGAAAAGAAAACTTACTAACTCAAAGC
This sequence comes from Conus ventricosus, assembly GCA_018398815.1. Classification (NCBI taxonomy): domain Eukaryota; kingdom Metazoa; phylum Mollusca; class Gastropoda; order Neogastropoda; family Conidae; genus Conus; species Conus ventricosus. The sequence goes on from JAFLJL010000954.1 coordinate 6,943, forward strand.
ATGCTCACATCATTTAGCAGCTATTGTGGCGATCTGACAGTAAAAGCCGTGCGGCTACTCTGCCAATGAAGGGGTTAACAGGAACGGCAACACTGTCAATTCCACCCTGTTAGTTCTACAACTGGATGAAGTCCATGCAACGTGCTGACAATCAATGTTACTTGAAACACTAGGTTCCGACTGGCTGTTGGTTTCATCCAGTCACCTAAAGAGTCCATGCTGAGAATATGACTTGTTTCACTTATGTTTTAGTCATGTTTCAAAAGGTCAACATTTTGCCTATGTTAGTCTGACACAATGCTTGGCTATTTTCAGGTTGCCTTGTGTGAAAAGCGCTGCGCCCGGGGCTATCTGTTTGGCTGGGTCAAAAAGTAAAATGCATCTCCCTTGATTTTACACTGACCGGGAAATCCCATAAGCAGTCTATCGTCTCATGTAGCAAACTTTTGCTGTGATTATGTAGATTACAGAATGTTAAAGCACTGACTCAAGCGAATACTATATTCAAAGGGTTGACTGAGGCATATTCCTGACAGGTATTTCGTGCATCATGATGAGCAAAATGAGCATTACTGGAAGCCCTGAATATTTGCATCATCATTTTCCAAGTGTTTCACACTGACTTTCTTCTGTCACTTCAACAGGTGTTGACGTCTACTCAAAGACTGAACAATATAACAGGTTTAATCCTTCCAGTTTGCTGATCATGTCCAATTCATCATACCAATCACCAAAGAGAAATTCTAACAAGAAAAAGATTGGATATATGAATCCTTGAACACTACCAATGACCTGAAAAAAGCTGGAGAGCACAGCAAAATACAAAAAAAAAACAGGTTGCATGTCACCAAGCTAGAGACACAGGGGCCGACTGCCGTTTTACACCGGTCCATTAACTTTCTAGCACTTCCAACACCTACACCTCAAACAACTACTTCACATAGACAATTATTGCCACTGCTGAGTCCATGAAAATCTGACACCTGATTAACCAAAAGGAAGCACATCAGGCTCTGCCCTGGTTACATAAAAAAACAGCTCAGTTTTGCTGGAGAACGACAAACCACACAAACGAGACACAACAATGACAACGGGAACTTGACAAGTACACGCTAACAGTCTATGATACACCTTTCCAGACGAACAAAGTACAACAGCGGAAACCCTTCTGACTGTCCCTGAGTGCTCACGGGCCCGGGGGCGGGGTGATGACTGGCTGGGTCCACTTTGGCCCCAGGAGCGTCCTCCGCCATGTCATTTTTCTTGGACTGCAGGGAGCGGAGCAGCTTTTCACGCAGTTTACGTTCCAGGTCGTCGCTGCCCTTCCTGCTGACAGAGTCCACAGGCGACATCTGGAACAAAACCAGGGTCTGCGCTCAATAAAGGACACGCATTGAAATCTTCCTGTCACAATCTTCAGGCCCTACTGGGCAAAAAGTTCATTCATTATATACAGAACAATAATGCAGGTCATACTTACTTAAAACAAATGTTACAACCTAAGAAAATAATGCACCTAAAAAAATAATGCAGGTCATACTTAAAAGAAATGTCTACAACCTAAAGAATAATGTACGTTATACTTAAAACAAATGTGTACAACCTAAAAGATAATGTACGTGATACAAAGAATGTAGGTCACACTTAGAACAAATGTCTACAACCTAAAAAATAATGTACGTCATACTTAGAACAAATGTGTACACCCTAATTTAATGTAGGTCATACTTAAAAGAAATGTGTACACCCTAATTTAATGTAGGTCATACTTAAAAGAAATGTGTACAACCTAAAAAATATGTAGGTCATACTTAAAAGAAATGTGTACAACCTAAAAAAAATGTAGGTCATACTTAAAAGAAATGTGTACAACCTAAAAAGTAATGTAGGTCATACTTAAGAAAATGTGTACAACCTAAAAAATAATGTAGGTCATACTTAAAAGAAATGTGTACAACCTAAAACAATAATGTAGGTCATACTTAAAAGAAATGTGTACAACCTAAAAAATAATGTAGGTCATACTTAAAAGAAATGTGTACAACCTAAAGAATAATGTAGGTCATACTTAAAAGAAATGTGTACAACCTAAAGAATAATGTAGGTCATACTTAGAACAAATGTGTACAAACTAAAAAATGATGTAGGTCATACTTAAAAGAAATGTGTACAACCTAAAAAATAATGTAGGTCATACTTAAAACAAATGTATACAAATACTACTACCTAAAGAATAATGTAGGTCACACTTAGAACAAATGTGTACAACCTAAAAATATAATGTAGGTCATACTTAAAACAAATGTGTACAACCTAAAAAATAATGTAGGTCATACTTAGAACAAATGCATACAACCTGAAAAAAATGTAGGTCATACGTAGAACAAATGTGTACAACCTAAAACAATAATGTAGGTCATACTCAAAACAGATGTGTACAACCTACAAAATAATGTAGATCATACTTGGAAGTTTAAGATAAGATAAGATAATGTTGCTTATAGCCCAGCCGACCGCAAAGGGCCATATCAGGGCTGTCACCACGTTAAAATCAACTCACCAGTCATTAAAAAAAAAAAAAAAAAAAAAAAAAAAAAAAAAAAAAAAACCCACTTTCATACATCTCATTAAATGACATCGTCTACAAACGCACCAGAAACTTTGTTAAAAATCTTTCTTCCGTAAAATCTTAAACCAGAGAAAAATATTAATCTCTCTCAAAAACTCAAGGATCACATCAGGCGGGACATCCCTGAACAGGATCTTCATGGACTCCGCGTAAAATGTTTGTGTCTCACATCGTGCAAGTCCAAACACTCTAAAAGAACATGTTTCATTGTGAGTGGCGCATGACATGGAATGCACCACGGAGCTTCTTCACTCTTTAAAAGGTAAGCATGGGTAAAATACGAATGGCCGGTGTGCAGCCGGCACAGAACCGTTTCTCTTTACGACCTCCCGACGTGGAGGGAGGAAGTCCTTAAGGTTTGGACGGATCTGAAAGAGTTTGTTACTCGTCTGTGTTTTCCCAATCCTCCTGCCAGAGGTCTCTCACATAATCGTTAACTTTGGGTTTCACATCTGAACAGGGATATAAATGTTGGACAGTTTCTCTCTTGTGGCGTTCTTGGCTAAACGATCAACCATTTCGTTCCCGCCGATGCCAACATGACCAGGAACCCAAGCAAGAGTAATGTTGTAACCGTCCGCTTTCAACTTGCTAAAAAGTTCAAAGAAATGCAAAAGTTCTGGATGCTGAAGGTTGCGGCCAGCTATGGCTTCCAAAGCTGACAGCGAATCCGACAGAACCAGAAAGTCCCACTTTGAAGAATGTGAGATTATCTTCAAAGCCAGTACCAGAGCAGTAAGTTCAGCAGAATAGACAGAAGCATCGGAATGGATATGTTCCAACAGTATTTGAGAAGGAGCCCCAGGGCAGTAGGCTGACAGGCCACTCCATCCTCAGACTTGGAACCGTCAGTGAAAACTTTTTGATAGGATGGGAATTTCGAACAGAGGTCAGCATACAATGCCTTGTACGCCAGAGAGCTGGTAGACTCTTTGCGAAAAGCTGCAAGATCGAAACGAATCTCTGGTGTGAAAAAGGTCAACGGAGGTTGATCCGGAAACTTGGAAAAATCGGAAACTACTCCCAGGTTTAGACCTGCATTCCACACGTGAGGCTGCATACGAAGACCAAACGGCGGAATACATTTAGGTTTGTTTTCAAACTTACTTTGGAATGGAGGGTCAAAGACACAGTCATAGGCAGGATTCTGCGGTTCTGAGAACAGTCGGATATAATAATTTAAGACAGTTTCAGCCTGCGGTTGGACAATGAAGGTTCGCCCGCCTCTGCGTACAGGCTGTACACAGGGGTGGTGCGGAACGCTCCAAGACAGAGACGAAGCCTTGATGGTGGATAGGGTCCAAGAGTTTGAGGTAAGAGGGTCTTGCGGAGCCGTAGACAGCACAACCGTAGTCCAGTTTGGAACGGACCAAGGCTCTGTAGAGGTGCAGCAAAGTTTTCTTATCAGCGCCCCAGTCAGTGTGCGCTACGACCCGCAGAATATTCAGAGCTTTCTGGCAAGAAGTTTTGAGGTTTTTGATGTGGCTGAGAAAGTTCAGTTTCTGGTCAAAAATGACCCCCAGAAATTTGGCCTCTTTAACAGCTGGAATGGAAGATTTCCCTACTTGAAGTTCAGGATCTGGGAAAAACTGACGGAAATTATGGAAGTGAATACACTGCGTCTTTGTTGGAGAAAAGTGAGAAACCGTTTTCATCTGCCCATCGATGGATTTTATCTACACAAAGCTGGAGCCTGCGCTGGACACTCCGGTACAGGCTTCCAGTTACGTAGACAGCGAAATCATCCACAAACAATGAGCAGTCTGAACCCTGCTGAACTGATTTCACAATGTTGTTGATTTTAATACTAAAGAGGGCAGGAGACAGTATGCCCCCCTGGGGAACACCCAACTCCTGCTCGTGGACATCAGAGAGAGTGGTGCCAACCCGGACCTGAAACTGTCGTTCTGCCAAAAAATTTTGAATAAAAAGCGGAAGATGACCTCAAAAACCCAGATCGTGGAGATCATGAAGTATCCCCGACTTCCAGGTGGTATCGTAGGCCTTCCCCAAAATCAAAGAAAATTGCCACTGCATGCTGTTTGTTCAGAAAGGCGTTCCTAAGTGTAGATTCCAGACGAATCAAATGGTCAACTGTACTCCGATGTTTGCAGAAACCACACTGTTCTTTCGCCAAAAGGCCATCGGTTTCCAGTTTCCACATGAGCCTAGCATTGACCATTTTTTCCATCAATTTACAGACACAGCTGGTCAAAGCTATGGGACGGTAATTAGATGGATTAGAAAGATCTTTTCCAGGTTTGGGGATGGGAATAATGAGGGCTTTCGCCAAGAGGGTGGAAAGCAACCTGTAGTCCACACATGGTTGTATACCTGAAAACAGGATGTTCAGACCTTCTAGTGGAAGTTTGTTTCAACAGTTGATAATGGATTTCATCTATACCTGGAGAGGAATCGCTGCAAGAGAGCAAGGCAGATTTCAGCTCGTTTAACGTGAAAGGAAGATTGTAGTCTTCCATGTTGTCGGATGAAAGTTGCAGGGTGATTTTTCTTTTAGGGCTTTGTTTTTGACAAAAGTGGCTGATTGATTAGAAGAAGAGGAATTCTTTTCAATGGTTGAAGCGAGCAGATTAGCAACTGCTTTCTTCTCTGTTATTAAGATCCGAAAACTTGAGATGGTTCACAGTGGGACAGGTGTTCTTCCCTTTGATTTTCTTAATGATGTTCCACACTTTTTTCTTGGAAGTTTTTGATGTCAGCCTGGAGCAGAAGCTTCTCCAGGACCGACGTTTACTGATTTTAAAAGTGTGTCTTGATTTAGCACGGAGTTTCTGATGGGCTCGAGCGTTGGGACCGAAGGTCGTTGGTATACCTGACGCTGAGCCCGTTTTCTAACTTTGGAAATTTGTTGGCATTCTGAATCGAACCAGGGTGTTTTTGGCATTTGAAGTTTATCGGGAAGACACTGGAATACATGCCTTAGCACATTTAATCATAGTGTTAGTCAGTGATTCAGCTGGGGCAGGACTCTGAAAAAAATCAGTGTCCTGGAAACTCTTAGAAACAGTGGCTGCAAATAGATCCCAGTTTGCTTTCTTATAATTTAAATGCTGAGAGACAGAGACGTGTTCAGTTATTACAGGTTGTAGAAGGACAGGGAAAATGGTCACTTCCGTGCAGATCGTCATGGACAGACCACTCATAGTCCCGGACCAGCGAGGGTCACAAACCGACAAATCTAAACACGAAAGTGAACCTGTGGAAGAATGGAGGTAAGTTGCAGATCCGTCGTTCAGACGACACAAATCCAAATCCGAAAGGACATCCTCAATCAGCAGACCTCTGGATGACGAACGGTACTACCCCCAAAGAGGGTTGTGACCCTTAAAGTCACCCAACAGCAAAAAAGGTCGAGGAAGTTCCCCTAACAGACTGACAAGGTCCTGACGACAAACCGGGACAGATGGAGGTAGATAAAGAGAACAGATTGTTACAGTCTTGTGGAGAGTGACTCTCGCAGCTACAGCCTGAAGGGAGGTAGACAGAGCGACGGACTATACAACAAAGTTTTGTGAAGGAGAAGGGCAACACCCCCCGACAGTCCCAACGTGGATGGTTGTGCAGGTTTGAAAGAATATTAAAGCCAGAAAGAGTAAAAGGTCTTCTGGCTTTGAATTTGGTTTCTTGAAGAGCCACGACAGAGGTTTTATAGATTGACACAGAAGCTGCAGCTCCTCGAAGTTGGAATTTAGACCACGGATATTCCAATGGAATATTGTATTATCCATGGTGCAGAGGGCGAAAAGGAGAGAGATCAGGTCATCTCCTCCTCAACATCTGCTGCTAAAGCTGTAAATTTGTTGCTTAATTTCACTGGACTATCTGCAGACCTGCTGGCAGACTTGCCAACAGGTGAAGTAGGTCTGGGTTTGGGAGACGGTGGAGGTTTCTTCCTCAACTCCACCATCTCCACACTAGGTTGAACTCCCTTGCCCGCACGGGCACTGGACAGAGGAGTTCGAGGTAGGGGTGCTGGTTTTTTAATCTGCCAGCAGCAGATGTTGTAGACTGCTGGGCAGTCTGAGGGGTGGCGGATTTTTTGCCTCCACCAGGGGCAGTCACTTTGGTTTGGGAGGTGGTGGACCTGCTTCCACCAGAGCTGACAGTTGTTCTTTGCAGTGTCTTGGAAAAGATAAATTCATCAGTCTGGCAGCAGACTGACCGAGTGGATACATTCTTTACGGCCGAAGCATATGAAGATGCTGTGGGTGTCTGACTGCCTACTACCTGTTTTCGGGCCTCAAAAAAGGAGATTTTCTTTTCAGTTTTAATTCGTTGGATAGTGGATTCCTGTATCCAAAGAGGGCAGTTTCGTGAAGAGGAGGGATGGTCGCCACCGCAGTTAGCACAATGTGCCGGATCTTTGCACGGCCCATCATGGGTTGCCTTGCAGCACACACCGCACACCTCCTGCCCAGAACAGCGGTCTCTGACATGTCCAAACCTCTGGCACCGGAAGCATCTCAATGGGGACGGGACATACAGCTGAACGCGGACGTTCAGGTAGCCAACCTTGATGACCGGAGGCAACACAGGGTTGCAGAAGGTCAGAAAGAGGGTGTTGGTGGCCACTCTCTCTGCACCTTTCTTGACTGTCACCCTGTGCACCTCCCTCACACCCTGGGACGCCAGTTCCGTTTTTATTTCTGCCTCTGAGACACCCATTAGATCTCTGCAGCGAATCACACCTTTGGATGAATTTAACTGTTTATGGGGAGTCACCCTGATCTCCCTATCCACAAATTTTGTTGCCTTCAGCAGCTGTTCAGACTGTTTTTTTGATCTACATTGAATGAGGAAGGAGCCATTTCGCAACCTTTTGACGGACTGAGGGTCACCTGCTAAGGCTTGAAAGCCCTTTTGGACAGCAAAAGGGCTCAGAGCTGAAAGGGGTCTTTCCTGCTCGTCCCTTCCACCACGAGCCAGGAAGCCCAGAAACCTGTCCTCTGTCGTTTCCTCAGTATTCTGAATCGCTGTCATCTTCGAAATCCCCTGAAACAGGGGAGACTGCCTTCCTCTTCTTTGGGGGGGATATTTTTTAAAGAAGTCATATTTAATTTATTGTAATTCATCCCTCCCTTACCCACCCACCTTGGAGTCCAACTAAGGGGCCAGGGCCAAGAAACCAATGTCTTGACCCCTTCCAGGCTTTGGGAGAGATATACGACAAACAGAACACTACTACCCCTATCCCCCTGATCATGCTCAACTCCCGGGGACAGAGAGCTGAGCACTGCAGGGGTTCACTTGGCAGCAGGGGGAACTGCCTGTCTTGACCCAGCCCCAAGAAGGGGAGCCGATTTAGTACACCCGGGCCAAAGTGTACTCCCTGTCTAGGAGAGGTCCGAGCAAAGTGATGTGTTGAGAGCGCTGGCTCTCTCAACCACCAGGACTCATTCCCCTCCGACACAGGTCGCACGCACGGCAAACGCCCCGGATCTTAAGGAGACCACAGAGAGAAAAGGGAGTGTGTAAAAGAAGACTTAAAGGGGGACGAAGAAGAAAAGGGCCAAATAAGGGAGGCAGAAAACAAGAAAAGGAGAAAGGCGGGTTACTCTTAGTCAGGTCCTCACCCTTAGCCTATCTGACATGGGAAAGCCCTACCGGGGCATCAACTTCTTACCACGTTTCGCTTAGGCCATACGCATCTTCACCTCTCAGGCCTACAAGCAGTTGTGAAAAAACCAGCCTATCTCCCAAGTATTGATGCCCCGTCAGCATAGCCTAAAGGATCACGGGGGCCCACGCAAGCCCTCCGCCCACGGCAAGGTTGCAACCCCCGGAGGGGTTTCATACTTGGAACAAATGTGTACAAACTAAAAAATGATGTAGGTCATACTTAAAAAAAAATGTGTACAACCTAAAAAACAATGTAGGTCTACTTAAAACAAATGTATACAAATACTACACCTAAAGAATAATGTAGGTCACACTTAGAACAAATGTGTACAACCTAAAAATATAATGTAGGTCATACTTAAAACAAATGTGTACACCTAAAAATAATGTAGGTCATACTTAGAACAAATGCGTACAACCAAAAAAAAAAATGTTGGTCATACGTAAACAAATGTGTACAACCTAAAACAATAATGTAGGTCATACTCAAAACAGATGTGTACAACCTACAAATAATGTAGATCATACTTGGAACAAATGTTCTACAACCAAAAAAATGATGTAGGTCATACTTAAAAGAAATGTGTACCCCCTTTAATTTAATGTAGGTCATATTTTAAAAGAAATGTGTACACCTAATTAATGTAGGTCATACTTAAAAGAAATGTGTACAACCTAAAAAATAATGTAGGTCATACTTAAAAGAAATGTGTACAACCTAAAAAAAAATTTGTAGGTCATACTTAAAAGAAATGTGTACAACCTAAAAATAAGTAGGTCATATTTAAAGAGAAATGTGTAAAACCTAAAAATAATGTAGGTCATACTTAAAAAAAATTGTGTAAAACCCTAAAAAATAATGTGGTCATATTTTAAAAGAAATGTGAAAAAAACCTTTAAAAAATAATGTAGGTCATACTTAAAAGAAATGTGTACAACCTAAAGAATAATGTAGGTCATACTTAGAACAAATGTGTAAAAAACTAAAAAATGATGTAGGTCTTCTTAAAGAAATGTGTACAACCTAAAAAAATGTAGGTCATACTTTAAAACAAATGTATACAAAAAACTACTACCTAAAAAATAATGTAGGTCACACTTAGAACAAATGTGTAAAAACCTAAAAATATTAATGTAGGTCATACTTAAACAAATGTGTACAACTAAAAAATAATGTAGATCATACTTGGAACAAATGCTACAACCTAATAAAGATGTAGGTCATACTTAAAAGAAATGTGTACACCCAATTTAATGTAGGTCATACTTAAAAGAAATGTGTAAACTAAAAAATAATGTAGTCATACTTAAAAGAAATGTGTAAAACCCTAAAAAATGATGTAGGTCATATTTAAAACAAATGTGTACAACCTAAAGAATAATGTAGGTCTTTACTTAGAACAAATGTTTTACAAACTAAAAAATGATGTAGGTCATACTTAAAAAAAATGTGTACACCCTAATTTAATGTAGGTCATACTTAAAAGAAATGTGTACAACCTAAAAAAAATAATGTAGGTCATACTTAAAAACAAATGTATAAAATACTACTCCCTAAAGAATAATGTAGGTCACACTTAGAACAAATGTGTACAACCTAAAAAATAATGTAGGCCCTACTTAAAACAAATGTGTACAACCTAAATAATAATGTAGGTCATACTCAGAACAAATGGTACAACCTAAAAAAAATGTAGGTTTCATATGTAGAAACAAATGTGTACAACCAAAAACAATAATGTAGGTCATACTAAAAACAGATGTGTAAAACCCTACAAAAATAATGTAGATCATACTTGGAACAAATGTCTACAACTAAAAATGATGTAGGTCATACTTAAAAAAAATGTGGACACTCTAATTTAATGTAGGGCATATTTAAAAGAAATGGTACAACCTAAAAATAATGTAGGTCATACTTAAAGAATGTGTACAACCTAAAAAATGATGTAGGTCTACTTAAACAAATGTGTACAACCTAAAGAATAATGTAGGTCATACTTAGAACAAATGTGTACAAACTAAAAAATGATGTAGGTCATATTTAAAAAGAAATTTTGTACACCCTAATTTAATGTAGGTCATACTTAAAAAAAATGTGTACAACCTAAAAAAAAAAAATGTAGGTCATATTAAAACAAATGATACAAAATACTACTACCTAAAGAATAATGTAGGTCACACTTAGAACAAATGTGTAAACCTAAAATATAATGTAGGTCATACTTAAAACAAATGTGTACAACTAAAAATAATGAAGGTCATACTCAGAACAAATGCGTAAACCTAAAAAAAAATGTAGGTCATATGTAGAACAAATGTGTACAACCTAAAACAATAATGTAGGTCATACTCAAAACAGATGTGTAAAAACCTACAAAATAATGTAGGAGAGAGTTTAATGTTGCTTATAGCCCAGCCGACCGCAAAGGGCCATATCAGGGCTGTTCACCATGTTAAAATCAACTCACAGTCATTAAAAAAAAAAAAAAAAAAAAAAAAAAAAAACCTTTCACACATCTTGTTAATGACATCGTCTACAAACGCCCCAGAAAGTTTGTTAAAAATCTTTCTCCCGTAAATCTTAAATCAGATAAAAAAATGTTAATCTCTCTCAAAACTCAAGGATCACGTCAGGCGGGACATCCCTGAACAGGATCTTCATGGACTCCGCGTAAAATTGTTGTGTCTCCATCGTGCAAGTCCCAAACTCTAAAAGAACATGTTTCATTGTGAGGGGGCGCATAAACATGGAATGCACCACGGGGGCTTCTTCACTCTTTAAAAGGTAAGCATGGGAAAAATTACGAAGGGCCCGGTGTGCAGCCGGCACAGAACCTTTTCCCTCTTTACGACCTCCCGACGTGGAGGGGAGGAAGTCCTTAAGGTTGGACGGATCTGAAAGAGTTTGTTAGTCGTCTGTGTTTTCCCAATCCCCCTGCCAGAGGTCTCTAACATAATCGTAATTTTGGGTTTCACGTCTGAGCAGGGGAATAAATGTTGGACAGTTTCTCTCTTGTGGCGTTCTTGGCTAAACGATCAACCATTTCGTTCCCCGAGCCAACATGACCAGGACCCAAGCAAGAGTAATGTTGAAACCCGTCGCCTTAAAGTGCTAAAAAGTTAAAAAAAAAAGTAAAAGTTCGGGATGCTAAAGGGTTTGCGGCCAGCTATAAGCCTCCAAAGCTGACAGTGAATCCGACAGAACCAGAAAAGTCCCTCTTCGAAGATTGTGAATTATCTTCAAAGCCAAAAAACCAGAGCAGTAAGTTCAGCAGAATATACAGAAGCATCTGAATGAATGTTTCAACAGTATCTGGAGAAGGACCCCCAGGGCAGTAGGCTGCACAGGCCACCCCCTTTCAGACTTGGAACCATCAGTGAAAACTTTTTGATAGGAGGGGGAATTTGGAACAGAGCTCAGCATACAAAGCCTTGTACGCCGAGAGCGGTAGATTTTTGCAAAAAAGCTGCAAGATCGAAATGAATCTCTGGCGTGAAGAAGGTCCACGGGGGTTTGATCTGGAAACTTGGGAAAAATCCGACACAACTCCTAGGTCTAGACCTGCATTCCGCCGTGAGGCTGCATACGAAGACCAACGGCGGAATACATTTCGGGTTGTTTTCAAACTTACTTTGGAACGGAAGGACAAAGAAAACCAGTCTTAGGCAGGATTTGCGGTTCTGAGAACAGTCGGATATAATAATTCAAAGACAGTTTCAGCCTGCGGTTGGACAATGAAGGTTCACCCGCCTCTGCGTACAGGCTGTACACAGGGTGGTGCGGAACGCTCAAGACAGAGACGAAGCCTTGATGGTGGATAGGGTTCCCGAGTTTGAGGAAGAGGGTCTTTCAGAGCCCTACACGGCACAACCGTAGTCCAGTTTGGAAAGGGCAAGGCTCTGTAGAGGTGCAGCAAAGTTTTCTTATCAGCGCCCCAGTCGGTGTGTGCTACGACCCGCAGAAAATTCAGAGCTTTCTGGCAAGAAGTTTTGAGGTTTTTGATGTGGCTGAGAAAGTTGAGTTTTTGGTCAAAATAACTCCCAGGAATTTGGCTTCTTTTACAAATGGAATGGTGGACTTGTCTAGACGAATTTCAGGATCATCAAAAAATCGGGCGAAAATTGTGGAAATGAATTGACTGAGGTTTTGGTAGGGGAGAAGGTAAACCCGTTTTCTCGGCCCACTGTTGGATTCTGTTGACGCAAAGTTGGAGTCGACGCTGTACCCCTGTGGTAGGAAGTCCCAAATGCATACAGCGCATTAAATCATCAACAAACAGAGAGGACTCGGTGCCCAGGTTTACGATTGGACAATGTCAATTTAAATTTTTAAAGCTGAAAAGGGCGGGGAAAGGATGCTCCCCTGAGGAACACCCAATCCTGCCCAAAGGATGTCAGAGAGTGTGGTGCCAACACGCACCTGGAACTGTCGATCGGCTAAAAGTTTTGAATGAACAGAGGCAGGTGACCCCGAAAACCCAAATCTGTGCAGGTCCATGAGGACTCCTGTTTTCCCCGTTTGGGGTCGTACGCCTTTTCGAGGTCGAAAAAGATAGCGACCACATGCGCTTGTTAACAAGGCGTTGCGGATGGTGGGTTTCCGAGGATTAGATGGTCAAACCCCGAGTGGTACTTCCGGAAACCCCATGTTCACTGGCCAAAAGACCATCGGTTTCCAGCTTCCACATCAGAGGGAGTTGACCATCTTTTCCATCAGTTTACAGAGGCAGCTGGTCAGAGCAATTGGGCGATAGTTGGAAGGGTTGGGAAGGTCCTTTCCAGGCTTTGGAATGGGAATGATCAGGGCTTTCCGCCAGGAGGGCGGAAAGGACCCTGTGGTCCCGATATGGTTATAGACTTGGAGAAGAGTCTGGAGACAGCTTTCTGGGAAATGTTTACAACCTGATAATGAATGTCATCCAGACCAGGGGCAGAATCAGTGCAGGTTTGTAAAGCTGATTTGAGTTCAACGATTGAAAAAAGGGAAAATTTAGGTTTCAGAGTTGTCTGATGTGAAATTGTATGAAGATTTCTCTCTAAACCCCTTTGTTTCTTAAAAGATGCAGATTTATTGAAGAAGGGAGTTCTGTTGGATGGTGGAGGCCAACAGATTGGCAAAAAGCTTGTTTGTCAGTGATCAGAGCATCAGCAAGTTTCAAGTGATGAATGGGGGGTTGGTGTTCTTCCTTTGATTTTTCTAATGATGTTCCAGACTTTTTTCTTGGAAGTTTTAGATGTCAGCCTGGAGCAGAAGTTTCTCCAGGAACGACGTTTACTGATTTTGAAAGTGTGTCTCGATTTAGCCCGGGGTTTCTGTGGGCTTCTAGCGTTGGGGCCGAAGGTCGTTGGTATACCCGACGTGAGCCGTTTTTCGAACTTTTGAAATTTGTTGGCAGTCTGAATTGAACCAGGGTGTTTTTTTGGCATTTGGGTTTGTCGGAAGGACACTGGAATACGGTTTTAGCACACTTGATCACGGTGTTAGTCAGTGATTCTGCTGGGTCTGGGGCTCTGAAAAAAATCAGTGTTCCCGGAATTTTTTTGAAATAGTGGTTGAAAATAGATCCCAGTTTTTCTTTTTATAATTGAGATGTTTTAGAGACAGAGGCGGTTTCAGTTAATATGGGCTGTAACAAGAACAGGGAAATGGTCACTTCCGTGCAGATCGTCATGGACAGACCACTCATAGTCCAGGACCCGCGAGGGGTCAAAAAACCGACAAAACTAAGCACGAAAGAGAACCTGTGGAAGATGGAGATAAGTTGCAGATCCGTCGTTCAGACAACACAAAACCAAATCTGAAAGGAAAATCCTCAAAATTTGCAAACCTCTGGATGACGTACTGGCACTACCCCAAGAGGATTTTGACCGTTAAAGTCACCAACAGCAAAAAAGTCGAGAAGTTCTTCTATCAGACTGACAAGGTCCTGACGACAAACCGGGACAGAAGGGGAGAGATAAAGGGAACAGATTGTCACAGTCTTGTGGAGAGTGGGCTCTCGCGCTACAGCCTGAAGGGAGGTAGACAGAATGACAGGACTATACAACAAAGTTTTGTGTAGGAGAAGGGCAACACCGCCCGACAGTCCCCAAAGTGGATGGTTGTGCAGGTTTCGAAAGAATATTAAAGCCAGAAAGAGTAAAGGTCTTCTGGCTTTGAATTTGAGTTTCTTGAAGAGCCACGACGGAAGGGTTTTTGAGACTGACACAGAAGCTGCAGCTCCTCGAGTTGGGAAATTTTGACCACGGATATTCCAATGGAATATTGTACATCCATGGTGCAGAGGCGAAAGGGAGAAATCAGGTCATCTCCTCTTCAACGTCCGCACTATGGAGCAAATTTATAGTTAGTTTCACTGGACTGTGGTGGCCTTTGGACCTGCTGGCAGACTTGCCGCAGGTGACAAAGGCCTGGAGTTTGGGAGATGGTGGAGGTCTGGATTTGGGAGATGGTGGAGGTTTCTTCCTCATTTTCCACCATCTCCACACTGGGTTGAACTCCCTTGCCCGCCGGGCATGGACAGAGGAATTCGAGTTGCGGTGGTGTGGGTTTTTTAATCTGCCAGCAGCAGATGTTGTAGACTGCGGGCAGTCTGAGGGGTGGCGGATTTTTTGCCTCCACCCGGGGCATTCACTGTGGGGTTTGGGAGGTGGTGGATGCTTCCCCAGAGCTGACAGTTCTTCCCTTTCGTGTCTTTGAAAAGATAAATTCTCAGTCTGGCAGCAGATGACGAGTTGGAAATTTTCTTTACGGGGGAAGCATATGAAGATGCTGAGGCCGTCTGGGCTGCCCACAACTGCTTGCGGGCTTCAAAAAAGGAGATCTCTTTTCTGTCTTAACTCTTTGTATTGCAGATTCCTGAATCCACAGAGGGCAATTTCGTGAAGAGGAGGGATGGTCGCCACCGCAGTTTGCACAATGTGCCGGATCTTTACACGGCCATCATGGGTTGCCTTGCAGCAAATACCCCACACCCTGCCCAGAACAGCGGTCTCTGACATGGCCAAACCCCTGGCATCTGAAACACTTAACGGGGACGGCACAAACAGCTGAACATGAACATTTAGGTAAAACCCACTTTGATGACCGGGGGCAGCACAGGGTTGCAGAACGTCAGAAAGAGGGTGTTGGTGTCCCCCTCTCTTGAACCTTTCTTTACGTCACCCTGCGCCCTCCCTCACACCTTGGGACGCCAGTTCCGTCTTGATTTCTGCCTTGAGACCCCTGATAGATCTCTGCAGCGAATCAACCTTTGACGAATTTAACTGTTTATGAGGAGTCACCCTGATCTCCCCGTCCATATCTTTGTTGCTCTAACAGTTGTTCAGATTGCTTTTTAGATCGACATTGAATTAGGGTGGAGTCTTGTCTCCCACGCTCTTCCCTTGTCTTCATAAAAGACATATCCACAGACTGCCAAAAAAGTCAAGGGAGCAATCTATGCTGATGATCTTGTATATGGTGCAGCGAAGAGCATCTTTTACTGCCCAAATTACAGATGAAAATGGCCCTCGGAGAAAAAGAAGCCTGGACAAACAAATGGCAGGTCAAGATCAATGAGCGGAAGACAACCTACACCATCTTCTCCCTATCAAGCCGGGAAAACAAAAGGCCAACCTTAAGATCAACTCCATGAACTCCAGCACGAAGACACCCCAACTTACCTTGGAGTCACCCTGGACCGCCGCCTGACCTGGAAACACCAACTACAGAAAAGTCAGGCCAGAGCAAAAGGGCGTCTTGCACTGATGAAAAAGCTCAGTGGAACCCATTGGGGTGCTGACCAAAGAGTTCAGAAGAGACTGTACGTCGGCAGAGTGAGACCTGTCATGGAGTATGGCCTGGCAGCAACCTCAACAGCTGCCAAGTCTCACACGGACAAGATTGCTAGGATCCAAAACCAGGCAATGAGGATCATGACCGGAGCCATGAGGACGACACGATCAAAGAGCTGGAAACAGTCACAGGCCTGCACAGCATGGAGGACAGAAGAGATATCAAGGTCATGACACAGGCAGCAAGTACAAAAGACTGGAGAGCCACCAATGAACAACAGAATGGAAAAGCCCACCAAAGGACGCCTGAAAAGGTCCAGCTTCATCCACGAAAGCAGAATACGTGAGAGAAGGAACCCTGAACTGCTGGAGCACACGGCAAGCCCATTGCCAAAGAACACTACCATTCCAGCTTGGAAGAAAGAAGCCTACCCATCCTCCAGACTACTATCCCAGGAGTATGCAACAAGGGGACACAGGCAGACCTAGCTAGGAGGGCCCTGACACTAGCTCATATCCAAGCAAACTACCCGTCTGATCAATGGACACATGCATACACTGATGGCTCTGCCACTGAAGCAACCAGAGACGGAGGCGGAGGCGTGTATATCACGTACACGGATGGTGAAGAGCGATGCGCCATTGCGACGGGAAAGTTCTCCACAAACTTCAGGGCAGAAGCAGATGCTCTGAAGAAAGCAGCAGAGAGGCTCACCCGGAACCACAACAGGACCCATGACAATATCGTCATCTTCACAGACGCCCTCTCTGTTCTACAGGCTCTGCAAAAACCCAAAATCAAAAGAACTGGACAAGCTGTCTGGCACCCTGGCAATACTAGCAAAGAGCGCAAATCTTACCTACAGTGGATCCCTGCACACTGCGGGGTACAGGGAAACGAGATTGCCGATGCTCTGGCCAAGGAGGGCGGAAAGCTGGACAGACAGACACTTCCGTGTCATACAAGGACGAAAAAAACCATCGTCAGGAGCATTGTCCAAAAGAAATGGTCTCAGCGGCATCGGCATACAACAAAAATGACAGCTACCACAGCCTGAGCAGGGCTGACCAGGTCATCATCTTGAGGCTCAGGACGGGTCACAAACAGGCTGAACGCTCACCTGTATAACAAGATGAAGATCGGACAGTCAGAGATGTGCCCATGCCATTACAGCTGCTATGACAACCGAACATCTCCTGCAGCACTGCCATCTGCATGACGCCCTGAGGAACGAAACGTGGCCTGAGGCAAGGCCCTGAACGAGAAGCTGCATGGCGGCCAGGCAGCCTGGAGAGGACGGCAGCGTTTGCGAGGCAGACTGGTGTATCCATCTAATGTGGTGATCGACGAAGAAGAAGAATTAGAAATGAGCCATTCCTCAACCTTTTGACTGACTGAGGGTCACCTGCTAGACCTTGAAAGCCCTTTTGGATGGCAAAAGGGTCAGAGATGAAAGGGGTTTTTCCCTGCTCCGTCCCTTCCATCACGAGCCAGGAGCCCAGAAACTGTCTTCTGTCGTACCTCAGTATCAGAATCGCTGTCTGTTTGAAAGTCCTCTGAAAAGGGGATGCTGCCTTCCTCTTCCTTTTGGGGGGTAGTTTTTTGAAAAAGCCATGTGTATTTTATTATATTTCATCCCTCCCTTCCCCACCCACCTTGGAGTCCAACTAAGGGGCCAGGGCCAAGAATCACTGTCTTGACCCTTCCAGGCTTCAGGAGAGATATACAACAGACAAAAACCTACCAACCCTATCCCCCTGATCATGCCCAACTCCCGGGAACAGAGAGCTGAGCACTACAGGGGTTATCTTGGCCAGCCGGAGAAATGCCTGTTTTGACCCAGCCCCAAGAAGGGGAGCCGATTAGTACACCCGGGCCAAGGTGCACTCCCTGTCTAGGAGAGGTCCGAGCCAAAGTGATGTGTTGAGAGCGCTGGCCCTCTCAATCACCAGGATCTCATCCCCCTCCGACACAGGTCGCACCGCACGGCCAACGCGGCGGATCTTAAGGAGACCACAGAGAGAAAAGGAGTGTGGAAAAGAAGACTTGAAGGGGAGACGAAGAAAGAAAAAGATCCGTTAAGAAAGGCAGAAGACAGAATAGGAAAAAGGTGAGTTACTATTTGTCTGGGCCCTCACTCCTAACCTTTCTGAGATGGGAGACCCTACCAGGGGCATCAATTCCTACCACGTAATGCTTGGCCAGTCAGCAACTTGGCTATACAGGCCTAGAAGCGTTCATAACAACTAACCATCTAGCTGAGTATTGATGCCCCCGTCAGCAAAGCCTAAAAGATCACTGGACCACGCAAGCCCTCCGACCACGGCAAGGTTGCAACCCCCGGAGGGACAAAATAATGTAGATCATACTTGGAACAAATGTCTACAACCTAAAAAATGATGTAGGTCATACTTAAAAGAAATGTGTACACTCTAATTTAATGTAGGGCATACTTAAAAGAAATGTGTACAACCTAAAAAATAATGTAGGTCATACTTAAAAGAAATGTGTACAACCTAAAAAATGATGTAGGTCATACTTAAAACAAATGTGTACAACCTAAAGAATAATGTAG
>JAFLJL010000955.1:5000-10000 GCA_018398815.1 Conus ventricosus
CAAGAGACCACACAAGAAAGATTACGATACAACACCCCATTTATTCACACCAACACACACATAGTCACAAATAAGCATTCCAACACACACAACATGCACAATCACACTCAAGCATTTTAACACTCACGACATACACACAATTAAGCATTTCAACACACACGACATACCCATAGTCGCAAACAAACATTTCAACGCACACAATATAACTATAATCTTGAATAAGGATTTCCAGCACGCATTCCCTTCCGTGCTTCATGTGGTTCCCCCACACCCCTGCCTCCCCAAAGTCCACTGTGAGCACCGAGTCGCACAAGTGCCCCAAACCGGGTCGGTTCCTGAACAAAGTGTCTTTCGACGCCGACACCATTGACACACACACACCCGAATGGCACGACGCACAACGAACCACACTGGTGACACGGGCTGTAGGAGGTCTGAAGACCGCGGAGAACGCGTCCGTGGGACGAGGCGTTGTGCTGAAGGTCCCGGACAGGGGTCGGGATCCTCCAGCAAAGTCCTTGTGCTCCTCAACCAGTGCGTGGCCCCCAACAGCGCAAGCTTCGGGTGAATCCCCCCGGGAGGAGAGGGACACGGAAGGAACTGGAAGGAAAGAAGGAAGAAGGGTACAGCTACCCGTGGTTGACCCCAGTGGCGGGTCAAGCGACTCTCTACCCTCTGTCCGGTCGAGAGGACAGCAGAGCAGATGCGGAAAAGAGTTGACGTGATGTCCCTCCCCTACAGGCCGACTGTAGGAATGAAGGTACCGACCGTACCTTCGATGAAGTGGTGTAGAACCAGAACCGGAGCAGGCGCTCCTAGAGACATCTTCCGCTCGAGTCAAGAGAAAACCTGCCTCAGCGATGGCAGCCAACATGCCACGCTACGTCACAGTGAGCATACCTCAAGCCTAAGAGGAATGATGCACGTGCGACAGGTAAAAAGACAGGAGAGAGGCCGATAGAGACAGCCAGTTAAAGCGAAAGGTACCAGCCACCCGTGAACCTGCAGGATGAATTGCACGGGCAGTGGAATTAGAGAGAGAGAGAGAGAAAGTAAACCTAACTGAGCTGAACGACATTAAGGTGCAAACGCACTACAAACCACATTAAGGGACGGATACACGACAACAGCAACGACAATAAATAAATGAATAATTCCGCCACCCTAGACGGGTCAATCGTCGTAGGCCTCGTGACAAACTCGTGACAAACCCCCCTTCTAAAAGCATCTGTTTCTCTGAGATACAGTGCTCCTTTGAACCTTGACGCATGTGCAAATTCACAACAATGGGACCGAACCCAACCCTCTGTAATCGACAGAGTACGAAAAATCCAATACAACCGTTTTACGATAGAATTGCACAGGGAGATACATAATACTACATTTATCAAACAACTAAGCAAACCTTCCAACAATAAAAGTAGCAATCCGAATCAGTGGTGATTCACTACCGTTAACATCACTGAAGTGAAAACTGTCACTACACCTGATACAGAGACAAAAGGGGATATAACCCTGGTTGAGGGGAAGTGTCCCTCTGACTGATTTGTCCAATGTGCTGACTACGGAGCTCGGCTGAGATAGTCAGCATCCGTATTGCTGGAACCCTTGATATGGCGAAAAGTGAACGCATGACTCTGCAGTTCCACTGCCTAACTCATGAGTCGACGACTGACTGGCCGGATCCGGTCCAAGCACTGGAGAGGATGATGATCGCTCTCCAGTACAAACTTCCGGCCGTATTCTTCTTGGGTACGCCCTGGAACTCTGGCATAACCGGTGCAGTTGATCTGTCTGAGCTGAGGAGAGGTTTGAACCAAAGCAAACATCCTGCCACGACTCTTCCCCGACGAGGGGAACAGTGGGGATGTCCTGAATCACCGACACTGCATCCTCATCGCCACTCTCCACGACGACAGGGGTGTATCCTGCCTGGCACCGAGTTCGTCGCACGTACGTCTTCAAGAGGTTGGCATGATACAGGCGTTCCTTGCCTCGCACGCGAACCCGATAGTCCCAGTCACGAGGTTGCTCTGCACACAGGCGACGCAACATCTGCTTCAACGTCCCATTAAAGCGCTCGACAAGGCCATTGGCCTGCGCATGATAGTGTGACATTGTCCGTTGGCAGACATCGCAACTGCGGCAGTACTGCCTAACCTGAGAATGCATCCCCGGCCAGAAGAAGTCCTGTCTAACTCGCTCGAGAGTCCGTTTTGAGCCCATATGACCTGCCATGGGTGAATCATGGGCCTGCCGGAGAACAGATTCTCTCAAGCTTTGGGGAACGACTAGCTGTTTGGCCACCCTATCTGCCTGAGTGAAAACCCTAAAGAGGATCCCCTTGTGGAGCTTGAAGCTCACCTTGGCGTGTCGGGCAGACTGAGCGGGACGATCTACCAGTTGTCGCAGGCGTTGGACATCCAAGTCCTGGCCTGAAGACGGACCATGGTAGCAGGATCGGCCCTTGCCAGAACCTCGTCAGAGATCGGCTGAAGAACGGGACGCAATTCCTGCTCCTGCTTCTTAGCTTTGGCGCGTGTGGTAACTCCCACACACGCCTGTACGGGCAGATCCGTAGACACAGACTGACTGCGTCCGTCCGCAAAGGTGATAGTATTCCCTATGAGAAGGGAATACATAGGTCGCTCCACCGCGATGGCCCACACTTCGCCACAGAAGTAGGGGGTGGAGACAGGAATGAGTACAGAAGGACGGGTGGAGGTTAAAACCAGCCTCCAACCCGCACACATCGTAACTGGCACCCCGCTGAGCCTCAGGGGAAACCAAATCCTTATCCACAAAGATCGTTGATGCTCCCGAATCCCTGATGGTGTCGACCAAGGAAGAACCAACAATAGAGAGAAACACTGGGCACTCCGTACCACCAGAAGCTGGGATGGAACCCACGTTAGCGAGGCACGAGGACGCTGGAAAGAACTAGCCCATGACTACCGGCGGCTTTAGGACAATCTTTCCTAATGTGGCCGGGACGACCACAAAGAAAACACAGTCGGGGTGCTGAGGTCCCCGATGAACTGCCTGCCTTGTTCGACCCGCTAGCAGCCGTCGGCGCCCTATTGCCACTAAATCCTGTGGGGGTCTTCCTGTCCGTATCTGGGCGGTGCCATACGCTCTACGGGCTTCAGCAAACACCTCAGCGGTATGAATCGCAGCCGCGAAATCCTGAGGTGCTGTCTCGCCTATACGGATCCTCAACTCTGGGGACACAGTGTTGGTCAGCTGTTCGATGAGAATCAGATCCTCAAGCTCTAGCTTAGCCAACTGACGCCAGTACCCTAGCGTTTTGCGCAGCCTATCTCCAAACTGCACGAAGGTCTCATCGTTATTCTTTTTCATGGACCTGAATTTCCTCCTGTACGTCTCTGGAGTAAGGTGGAAAACGCTTACGCAGAGCCAACTGCATGTCTGCATAAGACGCGCCTTCATTTAGAGTGAGCACACACTCCCTTGCAGCACCTGATAATCCAGAAAAAAGGTGCATGGCCTTTTGTTCCTCAGACAATTGGTATGAACTAGCAACCTTGTCAAAATGCTCTAAGAACATATCAATGTCCTCACTAGGTCTGAACTCTGGAAGCTTTAATTTTGGACCTCTAACTCTATCACTTGCCTGTCGATCAACCCACTGATTTACAGATGCGGGAGACCGTGAAGAAGTTGTTCCATCTCCTCCCTACGCAGAGCTTCCTGTCTGGCAGCCTCCTCTCTGCGCTGATCTAACTCTTCCGACGGAGGGCTTCCTGTCTGGCAGCCTCTTCCCTACGCAGAATTTCTGTCTGTCAGTCTCCTCTCTGCGCAGAGCCTCCATCCTATCTAGCTCTTCCCTACGAAGGGCTTCTGCCTAGCGCCTCTTCACTACACTGTGTTGCCTCTTCCCTACGAAGGGCTTCCTGCCTAGCAGCCTCTTCACTATGCTGTGTTGCCTCTTCCCTATGAAGGGCTTCCTGCCTAGCAGCCTCTTCCCTACGAAGGGCTTCCTGCTAGCAGCCTCTTCCCTACGCAGAGCTTCCTGCCTAGCAGCCTCTTCACTACGCTGCCGCTCCAGAAACATAAGGACGGAGGCGATGTCCTGGGCAGGATTCACCACTCCCGACACGGGAGGATGACCCGTTTGACCCGTCCCTTGGGTCTCGACTTTCCCATGAGGAAAGTCTCCCGGGGCATACTCCTTATGAGGGGAAGCATGAAGAAAAGAGGGTTTGATTTCTGTGACTCAACAGAAGCCCACAGTTGCTTCGCTATACTTTGACGCTTCCGAGCGGAAGTGCCAGTCGGGGTCTCAACAGGATGATCCCCTAGCGAAGAGGTAGTGAAAGTACTCGCTGGACTATCGGCTACAGCACTGGAATAAGTAGAAGTCACTGTAGTCGCAGTACTGGTACTAATAGTAGGGACTACATTTTGAAGACCTTTCTTCTTCGACGCACGCGTCGCCATACCACCAGCACCGGACGTCGCCATGACAACTATATCCTACGGTTATCAAATACAGGAGAAAGACAATTCCACTTGAAAAACAGATACCGCACGGATATGTCACGTCTCTTGGTGACTAACTGAAAACTAGCAAATAAAAAAAAACGTCAACGTGCAATGTCCGGCTGCTCCCACTCTGGCAACACCGCGCTCTACAACACGAGCAACAGTGCGGTGGGGCTCACCGGAAAAAAAACAACAAAAAAAATGTCCAGGCTGCTCCCACTCTGGCAACACCGCGCTCCACAGCACGAGCAACAGTGCGGTGGGGCTCACCGACAAAAAAAAAAACAATGACAGAAGGAATCCGGAAAAAAAAAATGTAACACTAACGTCTGATACACCTACCTGTACTCCATAACCGGTAAAAAAAAACTGGTTAAATACAAAACAGGAACGGCAGACTGAGTTGCAACAGAAAGGAAAGTCTTACGGCCGTAACTGCGTGAGGCACCCGGCGGAAGGAGGAGGTCTGGTCGCGGTCGATCTCCCTTGGTCTC
>JAFLJL010000955.1:17500-20000 GCA_018398815.1 Conus ventricosus
CGAAAGTGTGGAGAGAAAAAAAAGTTGCTGAAAAGTTGGTAATATGGCTGAAAACCACTACCTGGTAATATGGTGTAATGTAACAACCTGGTGATGCTTCTGTAACGTCACAGCTTGGTTAAATGATGTAATACGACAACTTGGCAATATTATGTAATGTTACAACTTAGAAATATGATGCATTGTCACCACTATCACAACTTATAAACATGATGCAAGGTCACCACTTGATAACAACAGCGTTATGTCATCAACACTGGAATCATGGTGTAATATCACAGTTTTGTAACAACACGTTGAATGGAAGCTTCTCCAACTCGGCAGGGGCACTTTATCGGCAGCAGCACATATCGTTATTCTATTCATGTCTGGCGCAACTCATTTAAATCTTGAAACATGCAATACGCTTGTTCATCACTTGCCATTTGAATGTCGCTTCGTGTGGTCCCATGCAGATTTCCTTTCTATCATAACATTAGCTGTAGGAGCGGAATGGCGTTGTTGCATGCTTACTTGTGGAAATGTTGTTCACTCTGGGTCTGGGTCCTATTTATGCATGCGTGCATGGACTCGCACAAAACGCAAAACGCAGAGAGAGAGAGAGAGAGAGAGAGAGAGGAGAGAGAGAGAGAGAGAGAGAGAGAGAGAGAGAGAGAGAGAGAGAGAGAGAGAGAGCATGTACACGCTCACGCATATGCACACATACTCTCCCTGTCCCTCTGTCTGTCTGTCTGTCTGTCACACACACACACACACACACACACACACACACACACACACACACACACACACACACACACACAGATAGATGGACAGACAGACACATACACACACACTCGCACACACACGCATGTACGCACACATACGCACGCACGCAGATGGACAGACAAAACAGCCACACATATATACACACCACACATACACAGACACAGCACACACACACACACACACACACACACACACACACACACACACACACACACACACACAAAGACGCGCGCGCGCGCGCGCACACACACAACACGCACACACACACACACACATAAAGACGCGCGCTCGTGCACACACACGCACGCACACACACACACACACACACACACACACACACACACACACACACACACACACACACACACACACACACACAAAGACGTGTGCGTGCGTGCACACACACACACACACACACACACACACACACACACACACACACACACACACACACACACACGCACGCACGCACGCACGCACACACACACACACACACACACACACACACACACACACACACACACACACACACAAAGACGCGCGCGTGCACACACACACACACACACACACACACACACACACACACACACACACACACTGGAGGGTCGGATGAAAAAGTACCTTTATTGTCACAATGGTTTTAGAAGACACGTCGAAGTCCCCATCATGTTTTAGTTTCTGTTCACTTGCACGTGGTGACCGGGTGTGCCGTAGGACAAGCAAACATTGCATTCAGCTGTTCAGTGAATCTCTGTCTGTTTGTCCGTCTGCTGTCTGCCTATCAGTCTGTCTGTCTGTCTCTCTGTCTGTCTGTTTTGTCTCTATGCCTGTCTGTCCGTCTGTCTATCAGTCTGTCTGTCTGTCTCTATCTCGCTCTCTCTGTGTCTGTCTGTCTGTCTGTCTGTCCGTCTGTCTATCAGTCTGTCTGTCTGCCTGTCTGTCTGTCGTCCGTCTGTCTATCAGTCTGTATGTCTGTCTCTGTCAGTCAGTCTGGCCGCCAGTCTGTCTATCAGTCTGTCTGTCTGTCAGTCAGTCTGTCTGTCTATTTGTTAGTCTGTCTGTCTGTCTGTCTCTCTCTTTCTCTGTCTCTCTCCTCTTCTCTTTTCTTCTCTCTTCAGATCAACAATTTGTTCTTCTTTTTTTTTTTTCCTGTTCTTTTACTGACGTCAATGTGCATGGTAGAGCATGTAACTAGAGTTTGAAGTATTCTGATCATGCTCTTTTTTTCAGTTTTATTGCTTTGTTCCCTTTGCTTATGTATTGATTTCGTTTTCCTTTGAAAGCATGCGTGATTTAAGAATATTTTGTTTTATTTATCTGATAAAAGATGAGCTGCTTCAAGATGAATGGTTGTTGTTCTGCTTTCGTTGTCACCCCCATCCCCTTTTCATATGACCCAGTTTGACATTGATGGCATATTTCACAGCGCCGTGCGTCAAGCCTCTCTCTGTCTGTCTGTCTGTCTGCCTGTCTGTCTGTCTCTCTGTTGTGAGTGTGCGTGCGTGCGTGCGTGTGTCTGTCTGTCTGTCTGTCTGTCTGTTGTCTGTCTGTCTGTCTGTCTGTCTGTCTGTCTGTCTGTCTGTCTGTCGGTCGGTCGGTCGGTCTGTCAGTCGGTCTCTGTGTGTGTGTGTGTGTGTGTGTGTGTGTGTGTGTGTGTGTGTCTCTCTCTCTCTCTCTCTCTCTCTCTCTTCTCTCTCTCTCTCTCTCTCTCTCTCTTTCACTCACTCACTCC
>JAFLJL010000955.1:37500-42500 GCA_018398815.1 Conus ventricosus
CAGAAGAGAGAAGAAGAAGAAGAAGAAGAAGATGAAGAAGAAGAAAATAAGAAGAAGTAGTTCGTAGTGTTCAGTGCGTCTGTTCTGATCCAATACACGCAAGAACCCCCCCTACTAAGCCCCCCTCCTGACGACAGTAACTGCCTTGTCGCGTGGAGCCAGCATGAGTGAGCACTCCCAACGCCACCACCGTCTGCCCAACGACAATCGTGATGAATTTGCCGAGACCGGTGACGCACCCTGACAACATCTAAATAAGGGATGGACGACGTGGAGGGCAAGTCGAAACCGAGGTCACATCGAGAGCAGGGCATGAAGGGCCACACAGACTTGGAGAGTGTGTGTGTTTTTTTTTTTTAACGCTGATCGATGAGGATGAGGAGGATGGAGATGGTGCGACGGATTTCCTTTCAGATCTGACGCTGCATGACAGAGCTGCACTCGGCGCTTACTTTCATCATGATAATATATCCCGGCGTCAGCCAGAACCGAGAGATACAGACACCTTTCGGTGTCGGTCAGGAGGTTTGAGCCACACTGTCAGAGACGTACGCATCCATGAAGCCGACTTCGTGGCTCCGGTCGCCCAGTTGAGCCCGGAGCAAACTGACCGGTGGGCAGGCAGGAGCCGGATGGGTCAGAAAATCCCACCAATACATGTCTCTGTTGGGGGTCGAACCCATGGTCTTTTAAACCACGAGCTTTAACATCGCTAACCACTTCGCCATGGGGATGGGTGGGTGAGGGGGGGGGGGGGGGGGGGGTGAATACTTAAAGAAGTAAGGCCACTGAGGGATTTCTGTGTATATCTGTTTCTCTGTCTGTCTGTCTGTCTGTCTGTCTGTCTGTCTCTCTCTCTCTCTCTCTCTCTCTCTCTCTCTCTTCTCTCTCTCTCTCTCTCTCTCTCTGTCTTTCGTGCTATGCCTCTCCTTATATCTCTGTCACCCTATGTCTATCTCTGTCTATCTGTTATCCTGTCTAGTTGTCTGTCTGTCTGTCAGTCTATCTGTCTGTGTATAAATTACCTGTCTGTCTCTGTCTGTCTTATCTGTCTGTCTGACTGTCTGTCTGCCCGTCCGTCTTTCTCTCTCAGTCTGTGCGTGCATGCGTGTGTGCGTGCATGCTTGCTTGCTTGCCTGCGCGCGCTCGCTTGTGAGTGTGTGTGTGTGTGTGTGTGTGTGTGTGTGTGTGTGTGTGTGTGTGTGTGAGAGAGAGAGAGAGAGAGAGTGTGTGTGTGTGTGTGTGTGTGTGTGTGTGTGTGTGTGTGTGTGTGTGTGTGTGTGTGTGTGTGCGTGCGTGCGTGCGTGCGTGCGTGCGTGCGTGCGTGCGTGCGTTCGTGTGCGTGCGTGCGTGTGTGTGGCTCTGGTGCCTTGACGTCTATTACAGCGTGTTGATGCTTACACACGTCGAGGGTTGCTGATGCAGGGGTGCCAGTGGGGTTGTCGGCCAGTCATGCCGCCAGCCAGAGAGGCTGGAGTGTAGGTGATGCCCTCGTTAGCCGGTGACCAGGGGCACTTCAGGAGCTGACATTGCACGGCAATGACCGTCACGTTGGTTCGCATGATGAGGCGAGTAAAGGGCATTTCAAACGGACGGGTCCTGTTCCAGTGTTTGCATGTCGATTTGGCATTCCAGCATTTTGTGTTCTTTTCGTGCTGAACTACGTTCATGGTCAAACATTTGTAGAGATGTTCTCAACAACCACAGAATGAGAACTCTATCGTGATCTTGTGTAATTTTGCAATTTGTAGGTGTCTTTTTTTTTCAGTTCTTCTCTGAGGGCCAGAGTATCTTTTGTGCGTACTCCATGCGCGCGCGTGCGTGCGTGCGTGCGTGCGTGCGTGCGCGTGCGTGCGTGCGCACGCGCGCGCGCGCGCGCGCGCGCGTGTGTGTGTGTGTGTGTGTGTGTGTGTGTGTGTGTGTGTGTGTGTGTGTGTGTGTGTGCGCGCGCGTCTCTACTTATCCTTCCATCTGTGTATCCATCAATATATCTATGCTTAATTAAAGTGCAAAGAAACGCTTACGTGATAGTCAGTACACAACAGAAAAGTGGATGTTCAGCAACAATGAGGTCTTCTTCAGAGGTCATACAGAAGTGACACTGGCTGCCATTCTCCTGCTGGCTTTAACCTCGAGGACATTGTTTCATTCCTGCATTTAGTTCGTACTTCCACACGTGTCGGATCGTTGCTGGCTCTTCAGAATGGTTGGTGTTCTGTGATTCAAGAGAGAGAGAGAGAGAGAGAGAGAGAGAGAGAGAGAGAGAGAGAGAGGGAGAGAGACAGACAGACAGACAGACAGACAGAGACAGACAGACAGAGAGAGAGAGAGAGCCAGAGAGACACAGAAATGCCTGAGTGCCCTTATTGAAGTATTGAACCTCCACCCCCCCCCCACCCCCCCACCATGTCCTCTCTTCCCATGGCGAAGTGGTCAGCCAAGCGGACTCCCATTTGCGAGGTCGTGGGCTCGATTCCCATCAGAGACATTTATTTATGGGATTTTTTTTTTCTTCTTTTGTTGTTGGTGTCCCCTTCCTACCCAGACCGGAGTTTGCTACGGGCTCAATTGAGAAGTCTAGTTCCCACAAATTCGGCTTAATTTAATGAATGCGTCTCTGACAGCGTTGCTCAAATTTCCTGACCAACAACACAGCAGGTGTCTGTATCTCTCGGTCCTGGCTGACGACGGGATAAATGATTGTGAAAGTAAGCGTAGAGCACAGCGTCAACGTGGTTCCGGCGTGACAACGGTGATGCACAAGCTGTCTACTTTGCAGCGTAGAGCACAGCGTCAACGTGGTTCCGGCGTGACAACGGCGATGCACAAGCTGTCTACTTTGGCAGCAGCTTTCCCTCCCCTCTGGTTCCGTCAGGTGGTGACGGCATCAGCTGCACGGTGCATCTGTTGTGTGGTGGCTGTCGGCGTTGATCGCATCATCATCATCATCATCATCGTCTATTACCCCTCCTGGGGTACAGGCCGCCAACCAAGGACCTCCAGGCATCTCTGTCCTGGGCTCTTTTCTCCAGCTGGTTCCAAGTCATCCCCATGTTCCTGATGTCTGCTTCCAGGTCCCTGCGCCAGGTGTTCCTTGGCCGACCTCTTTTTTCGGTTTCCTTGGGAGGTTCCATGTTAGGGCTTGTCTGGTGGTGTTGCTTGCAGGCTTCCGCAGCGTATGTCCAATCCAGCCCCAACGTCGTTTCTTGATTTCCTGTTCTGCGGGCAACTGGTTTGTTCTCTCCCAGAGCTCGTTGTTGTTGATGGTGTCTGGCCATCGGATGCGGAGAATCTTGCGCAGGCAGTTGTTGATGAACACCTGCACTTTCTTGGTGGTGGTGACTGTAGTTCTCCAGGTCTCCCCTCCGTACAATAGAACTGCTCCGATGTTGGTGTTGAAGAGCCTGACTTTGGCGTTGACTTGACAGTTCCTTGGAGCTCCAGATGTTCCGTAGCTGTGCGCAGTCGCAAAGATATGAGCGAGGTGAGAGGGAGTCAGTGGCCTGACGAGTGGGTGGGTAGACAGATCACTGCATTCCTCCGTGTCCGCCTGTCTGTCTGTGTGTCTGTCTGTTTGACTGTCTCTTGTTTCTCTTTTTGTTCGTCTTTCTTGTCTGTCTGTTTGTGTGTGTGTGTCTGTCTATGTATCTGTCTGTCTGTTTCTGTCTGTCTGTCTGTCTGTCTGTCTGTCTGTCTGTCTATCTCTCTCCCTCTCCCCCCCCTCTCACTCTCTATCCCCCTCTGTCTCTCTGTCTCCCCCCCCCTTTCCCCGTCTTCCTCTCTCTCTAGAATAGGCTTAGTCTAAGGGCCCTACGCCCTTCAAGGCAAGAGCTAAATGTAAAAAAAATGTATTAGCTTATGTGTTACTTTTCTAGGTCATCATCAACATCAACAATGCGCATGCGCACGCGCTCTGTGTGTGTGTGTGTGTGTGTGTGTGTGTGTGTTGTGTGTGTGTGTGTGTGTGTGTGTGTGTGTGTGTGAAAAGAAGAAGAAGGTACGAGGATTAGATATGAAGCAGGAAGGGGAGGGAGGGTCAGTATTATCTGTTCTCTTATTCGTTAACGCCTCGTGCATGCTCATTCGCGTGCGCGCGCGCGCGCGCACACACACACACAACACACCCACACACACACACACACAACACACACAACACACACACACACACAAACACGTGTGTGTGTGTTGGGGGGGGGGGGGGTGCAGGGCGAGGGCATTTGCGTGTGCTTATTTGTGGATATAAATTGTGAAGTATTGGAGATGATTCTGAGGTCACGTCAGCTGATTAGAAGCCGACACAAAAATATGAATTCAGAAAAAAAAGAATTGTGGATGTTCTCTGATTGCAGGAGCGCTTTTTATGACGTCATATTCCAAGTTCCAAGGCACAGTGTTCATATCAATTAATCCCGTGTTTTGATCTGCTTCATCTGAAAAATGAAAAAGAAAAACAGTGAATGTGTGTTCACAAGACAAGACACAAATGATCTTGGATGTTACAGATAAAATTGCCTTTTTCCCCCCCAAAACAATTAGTCAAAGAAAAAGCGTGCCTTGAGTCATCATTTTTTTTTTTATTGTCTTTTTTTATGACTCTAGAGCAGGTGATATTTATCAGCTCTAGAATCATGTAAAAAGAAAAAAAAGAAGAAGAAAGAAAAAACGAAAAGAAAATGATTATTCAAGTCACGATCACTGCTGGCGATTTATTACAAAAGGCAATTTGCATCTGTGATTGGGATTTATGCATTTTTGTTTATTTTCATGCATGCACGCATGCTTGCATGCGCACGTGAGCGCACTCATACACACACACACCACACATACACACACACACACACTCTCTCTCTCTCTCTCTCACTGACACGCGCGCACGCGCTCGCACGCACACACACACACACACACACACACCACACACACACACACATAACCACAAACACACACGCACGCACACACATACACACACACACACATGCGCGCGCCCGCGCGCGCGCACAACA
>JAFLJL010000955.1:47428-60739 GCA_018398815.1 Conus ventricosus
TCCCCCTTCCTCTGCTCCGTCTCTCTCCTCTCCCTTTCCTCCTCTTCTCTTCCCCCTCCTCTCCTTTTCTCCTCCCCCCCTCTCCTCTCTCCTCGTGCTCTCTCTGTCTCTCTCTCTCCTCTCTCTCCCTCCCTCCCTCCCTCTCGCTTGAAGTGAGTACTTTCATTCTTTTAATTCGCTGTCTCAATCTGTGTGACCTCGGTGACATTTGCACCTACACCACTCTCTCTCTCTCTCTCTCTCTCTCTCTCTCTCTTCTCTCTCTCTCTCTCTCTCTCTCTCTCTCTGTCGCCTTCTCTGTCTCTCCGTTCCCTCTCGTTCTCCCTCGTTCTTTCTCTCCTCTCTCCCTCTCTCTCTCTCTCTCTCTCTCTCTTCTCTCTCTCTCTCTCTCTCTCTCTTCTCTCTCTCTCCTCCTCTGTCTCTCCGTTCCTCTCGTCTTCTCTCTTCTCTCTCTCGCTCTCTCTCCTCTCTCTCTCTCCTCTCTCTCTCTCTCTGTCGCCCCTCTCTGTCTCTCGTTCCCTCTCGTTCTCTCGTTCTTCTCTCTCTCTCTCTCTCTCTCTCTCTCTCTCTCTCTCTCTCTCTCTCGCTCTCTCTCTCTCTCTTCCTCTCCTCCGATCTCCACTCGTTCTCCCTCTCTCTCTCTCCTCTCTCCTCTCTCTCTCTCTCTCTCTCTCTCTCTCCTTCTCTCTCTCCTCTTCTCTCTCCACCATTCATTCCGGCACCCATCCACAGCCACAGCCTGGCCTGACCTGCCATAGCTCCGGCGCCGGCAATCCACAGGGAGCAGTCAGTGTCAATTCGTCACGAGGCAACTCACAAGTGGAGACGCTGCACTGCTGCCGCGTCACTTCAGTGGTGGGGGGGCCGGAATAGCTCAGTTGGTAGAGCGCCGGACTCGTAATCCAGGGTTTGCGGGTTCGAATCTCGCCGGGCCGTTTCGGTACAAGAGGATTTTCCCCTCGGAGTTAACATTGGTTCTGACTCCAATTCCCATACACGTCCTTCGAATGAGACTATAAACGAGGTTCTGTGTGTGAACGCTACGCACATCTTGCACACACGTCAAATCCCATCACCAACTTTCGGAAGAGAAGGCCAGTTTGGCCGTGGTATGGATGACACGTTGCACATAGCATGCACTTCCCGAGATGGAGTAGGGCTGCCTTAATGGCGGGATAAAAAAAACGGTGATGCACACAAAACCCACTCCCTTTGTTGGGTAGATGGGATTAATACTTGTCTGTCCATATAGGGAGTGTCCGCAGGAGTATCAGCTGCGTACGCAGAAGAAGAAGAAGAAGAAGAAGAAGAAGAAGAAGAAGAAGAAGAAAATAAAGAGAAGTAGTCAGTGTGTTCAGTGGCGTCTGTTCTGATCCAATACACGCAAGAACCCCCCCTACTAAGCCCCCCTCCTGACGACAGTAACTGCCTTGTCGCGTGGAGCCAGCATGAGTGAGCACTCCCAACGCCACCACCGTCTGCCCAACGACAATCGTGATGAATTTGCCGAGACCGGTGACGCACCCTGACAACATCTAAATAAGGGATGGACGACGTGGAGGGCAGAGTCGAAACCGATGTCACATGCGAGATGCAGGGCATGAAGCCGCACAGACTTGGATAGTGAGTGTATTTTTGTGTGTTTTTTTAAAAACGCTGATCGAAGAGGATGAGGAGGATAAGAGGTGCGACGGATTTCCTTTCAGCAAGATGACGTGCATGACAGAGCAGAACTACGCGTCTTACTTTCATCATGATAATATATCCCGGCGACAGCCAGAACCGAGAGATACCAGACACCTGCGTTGTTGAGCCAGGAGGTAGAGCAACAACTGTCAGAAGACAACGCACCATGAAGCCGACTTCGTGGCTCCGTCGCCCAGATGAGCCCCCGGAGCAAACTGACCGGGGGGAGGCAGGAGCCGTATGGTCAGCCAAATCCCACCAATACATGTGTCTCTGTTGTAGCTCGAACCAAGGTCTATTAATTAAACCACGAGCTTTAACATCGCTAACCACTTCGCCATGGGGGAGGGTGGGTTAGGTGGGGGGGGGGGGGGGGGTGAGTGGGAAAAACTTAAAGAATAAGGCCACTGAGGTATTTCTGTGTATTCTGTTTGGTCGTCTGTCTGACTGTCTGTCCTGTCTGTCTGTCTCTCTCTCTCTCTCCTTCATCTCCTCTCTCATCTCTCCCTCTTCTCATCTCTCTCTCTTCTTCTTCTCTCTACTCTTTGTCTTTCGTGCTATGCCTCTCCTTATATTCTGTCCACCCAAATGTCTATCCTCTGTCCATATCTGTTATCCTGTCTTAGTTGTCTTTCTGTCTGTCAGTCTATCTGTCTGTGAAAAATGCCTCTCTGTCTGTCATAATCTGTCGACTGACTGTCTGTCGCCTGTCCCGTCTTTCTCTCTCAGTCCTGTGCGTGCAAGCGTGATGTGCGTGCATGCTTGCTTGCTTCGCGCGCTGCGCACGGCTTTGTGATTGTTTGTGTGTTTGTGTGTGTGTGTGTGCGTGCGTGCGTGCGTGCCGTGATGCGTGCGTGCTTGCTTTCGCGTGCGTGTCTTGTGTGTGTTGCTCTGGTGCCTGAACGTCTCTTACAGCGAGTTTGATGCTTACACACGTCGAGGTTGTTGATGTAGGGGTGCCAAGTGGGTTGACAGCCAGTCAATGCCGCAAGCTCAGAGAGGCTGGAGTGTAGGTGATGCCCCTGCGTTAGCCGGTGGACGCAAGGGGCACTTCAGGAGCTGACATTG
The DNA here is from genome assembly GCA_018398815.1 of Conus ventricosus. Lineage (NCBI taxonomy): Eukaryota > Metazoa > Mollusca > Gastropoda > Neogastropoda > Conidae > Conus > Conus ventricosus. Next base: position 50,183 of record JAFLJL010000955.1, read on the forward strand.
CACGGCAATGACCCGTCACGTTGGTTCGCATGATGAGGCGAACAAAGGGGCATTTCAAACGGACGGGTCCTGTTTCAGTTGTTTGCAATGCTTTGGGGCATTCCAGCATCATATTTTTTAGGGACCGGAATAGCTCAGTTTGGTAGAGCGCTGGACTCGATTCCTTGGTGGACCATTGGATGCGGTTTCCGAATCTCCGCCGGGGCTTCATCGGTACAGGGGGATTTTTCCCTCGGAGAACCTTGGTTCTGACTCCATCCCCATACAGACCTACGAAGGAACTATAAAAACCGAGGTTCCGTGTGTGAACGCAACGCATGATACTTGCACACACGTCAAATCCCATCACCCACTTTCGGAAGAGTTGGCCATTTTGGCCGATGGAATGGATGACACGTTTCACATAGCGTGCACCCTGCGTGAGAAATGGAAAGATTGGAGTAAGGAAACTGAGTGAACGATACTGACTGGATGACACGGGAAACGACTGAATGAAGCGCCAGATGGCAGCTCTTCAGTCGGCACTACCCAGGTCGGCATCCCGTTGTGTAAACACGGGAAACGACTGAATGAAGCGCCAGCTGGCAGCTCTTCAGTCGGCACTACCCAGGTCGGCATCCCGTTGTGTAAACACGGGAAACGACTGAATGAAGCGCCAGCTTGCAGCTCTTCAGTCGGCACTACCCAGGTTGTGTAAACGAGTGTGGATTGTAAAGCGCTTTGAGCTTGGTCTCTAGCCGAGAATAGGCGCTATATAAGTATTCATTATTATTATTATAATTCTTTTTGTGCTGAACTACGTCCATGGTAAAACATTTGTAGAGATGTTCTCAACAACCACAGAATGAGAACTCTATCGTGATCTTGTGTAATTTTGCAAATTTGTAGGTTTCTTTTTTTTCTCTTCTCAGTTCTTCTCTAAGGGCCAGAGTATCTTTTGTGCGTCGTACTCCATGTCTAGGTCTGACTAACGCGTTGGGTGATGTGTCGGTCAGTTGTCTATTAAATTCTTCTACATCATCAGTCTTTCGCGTCTTTCAGCTGTCTGCGGTGTGTCTAGAATCAATGAATGATCGTGCGTGCGTCACATGCAAGGTGACCTCATCCATTTCGCCCTGTCCCCATACTCTCTCCATACTCCCCGTCCCTCCCAAGACTCCGCGCGGTCGCGCGCGCGCGCGCGTGTGTATATGTGTGTGTTGTGTGTGTGTGTGTGTGTGTGTGTGTGTGTATGCGTGTGCGCGCGTGCGTGCGTGCGTGCGTGCGTGCGTGCGTGTGTGTGTATGTGTGTGTGTGTGTGTGTGCATCCGTGCGTATGTGCGTGCGTGCGTGTATGTGTGTGTGTGTGTGTGTGTGTGTGCGCGCGCGCACGCGCGAGGGCACTTGCGTGTGCTTGTTTGTGCATAAGAAATTGTGAAGTATTGGAGATGATTCTGAGGTCATGTCAACTGATTAGAAGCCGACACAAAATATAAATTCAGAAAAAAAAGAATTGTGGATGTTCTCTGATTGCAGGAGCGCTTTTTATAACGTCATATTCCAAGTTCCAAGGCACAGTATTCATATCAATTAATCCCGTGTTTTGGATCTGCTTCATCTGAAAAATGAAAAAAGAAAAACAGTGAATGTGTGTTCACAAGACAAGACACAAATGATCTTGGATGTTACGAATAAAATTGCCTCCCCCCCCCCCCCCCCCCAAACAATTAGTCAAAGAAAAAGCGTGCCTTGAGTCATCATTTTTTTTTTTAATTGTCTTTTTTATGACTCTAGAGCAGGTGATATTTATCAGCTCTAGAATCACGTAAAAAGAAAAAAAGAAAAGAAAATGATTATTCAAGTCACGATCACTGCTGGCGATTTATTACAAAAGGCAATTTGCATCTGTGATTGGGATTTAGGCATTTTTGTGTATTTTCATGCATGCACGCATGCTTGCATGCGCACGTGAGCGCACTCATATACACACACACACACACATACACACACACACACACTCTCTCTCTCTCTCTCTCTCTCTCTCTCTCTCTCTCACTGACACGCGCGCACGCGCGCGCACGCACACACACACACACACACACACACACACACACACACACACACACACACACACACACACACAACACAGACACACACGCGCGCACACACATACACACACACACATGCGCGCGCCCGCGCACGCGCGCACACACACACACACACACACACACACACACACACACACACACTCACACTCACTCACTCACTCAGACACGCTCGCACGCACGCACGCACATACACACGCACACAGACACAGACACACACTCTCTCTCTCTCTCTCTCTCTCTCTCTCTCTCTCTCTCTCTCTCTCTCTCTCTCTCCTCTCTCTCTCTCTCTCACGGAGACTTGGGAGGGGCGGGGAGTATGGAGAGAGTATAGGGAGAGGGCGAAACGGATGAGGTCACCTTGCATGTGAGGCCATGTAGGATCATTCGTTGATTCCAGACACAACGCAGACAGCTGAAAGACGCGAGAGACTATCACCACTGGCCACACTTTTGCACGTGGACAAACCGATCAACTGCTCTCATTCATTCGCGTGTCTCCCCTTCTCACCCCCACCCAGCTTCTCCATGTCTGCCACCATTTAGAGAAAACCAAACGCAAACAGCTTCTGAGAAAAAAACACTAAGACGTGCCCACCTGTTTGGCCCGTGATCCGTCGTCCATAGACTTCGCACAGGGACAGCGCAAAATCCACTGGGGTTCCCCCCACAAGCAGTTCCTGTGCCGTGTATTAATGAAAGCGTACCTTGTGCCAAGGCTGTAGGTGAGCTGTTGAGATTACGTGCTGCTGTCAATTAACGACTGCAAAGAACGGCACGCCACCTGTGTGTTCCCACGCTTTCCCTACACGTCTGTTTACACCCCGGGCCACTGTACCCTTGATATATATTGGGGGGGGGGGAGGGGGGGGGGGACGATTTTCCTGTCTTTTGTCCAGCGCTTCTTCTTCTGCGTACGCAGGCTGATACTCCTGCGGACACTGCCTGTATAGACAGGCAAGTATTAATCCCATCTACCCAACAAAGGGCGTGGAGTTTTGTGTGCATGACCGGTTTTTTTTTTAAAAATCCCGCCATTAATAAGACAGCCCTACTCCATCTTCGGAGAAGGTGCATGCTATGTGTAACGTGTCATCCATACCAACGGCCAAACTGGCCTTCTCTTCCGAAAGTTGCTGATGGGATTTGACGTGCGTGCAAGATGTTATGCGTGCGTTCACACACGGAGCCTCGGTTTATAGTCTCATTCGAAGGACTGTATGGGAAATGGGGAGTCAGAACCAATGTGAACTCCGAGGGAAAAATCCCCTTGTACCGAAACGGCCCGTCGGAGATTCGAACCCGCAACCCTTGGATTACGAGTCCGGCGCTCTACCAGCTGAGCTATTCCGGCCCCCTGTCCAGTGCTGTTTCCGAAAGAAGGAGAGAGAAAAAAAGGAAACACCTTTAGCTCCTAGTGTATACTGATATTGGCAGGCGATTTCCAATATTTGCCCCCTGGGTTCCAATTCGATTCTTGTCAAACTGATTAGCTTCGGTACGCTGGGTGTGACGAGCTGGCTTTGGCGGCTTGGACTATGAGTTACAGAAACGTGGATTTCTGGTCATTCACATGAGCTACGTTTGACTTAAATTGATGATTCAGTGGTCTGCATACAAGGGGGAGGGGGGGGGGGGTTACCTTAAATCAGGGCCGTAACTCACAGTCCAAATGAGTTATTTTCTTGGGAACAACCAGAAACGTGTTCAGTGGTCCCTCAGGTACATTGTGGATCCACTTAGGTTAAGTCCTGGGGGAGGGGAGGGGGGGGGGGTGCATAGTGACAGGGTCTGCTTGGCCACTGTAGGGTTTAACAAGAAAAATGATCGGCGTGGAAGTATAGTGACGTAGTAGTGGACGGTCAGAATGGTGGCGGCTGGACTGGTGGAGAAAGAAGACCACGTCACACACATGAGGTCTGGTGGTCAGTTACAGGTTGTGTGACCAGCGGCCAGTGCTTCATGGTGGTGGACATGAACGTCGGAGACCGCTTTGCTGCCCACTGCTTTTGATTGACGCAGTGTCCTCCCCCTCCCCCCCCCCCCCCTCTCCCCTCCCCCCCTGGCACCACAAGACAGGGTGTGATTAGGAAAAGAAGGCACCTGCATCACCGCCACAGGAGGGAACCGTGTTCTGGCTCGTTGCGACACAATCTTGTTGTATGACTGTGACTGAAATCCTAATGTAAACAAAGTTCATGCTTCGGTCAGCACACACACACACACACACACACACACACACACCTCTCTCTCTCTCTCTCTCTCTCTCTCTCTCTCTCTCTCTCTCTCTCTCTCTCTGTCTGTCTGTCTTACTTGAACAATGCGTACGGACGCACGTAAGCATGCTCTCTCTCTCTCTCTCTCTCTCTCTCTCTCTCTCTCTCTCTCTTCTCTCTGTCTCCTCTCTCTCTCTGTCACTCTCTCCTCTCTCTCCTCTCTCTCTCTCTCTCTCTCTCTCTCTTTCTCACTCACTCACACACACACACACAACACACACACACACACACACACACACACACACACACACACACACACACACACACACTCTCTCTCTCTCTCTCTCTCCTTTCTCTCTCTCTCACACACACACACACTCTCTCTCTCTCTCTCTCTCTCTCTCTCTCCTCTCTCTCTCTCTCTTTTACACACGCGCTGCGCATACGCGCCAGCACACAGGTATGCAGACAGGCACACAAGCACACACACACACACACACACACACACACACACACACACACACACACACACAACCGGTGACAATTCAGAAGCGAGTGTTTTACTAAAAAAAAATATATAAAAAAATAAATTAAAAAAAGGAACAAGGGAAAAAAAAAAGGACCAATGCTGTGACGCAAACTGCCTGATTCATCATCTGAATCATTGGCGAGGTGCAACTCTGAATCATTGGCGAGGTGCAACATCTGAATCATTGGCGAGGTGCAACATCTGAATCATTGGCGAGGTGCAACATCTGAATCATTGGCGAGGTGCAACATCTGAATCATTGGCGAGGTGCAACATCTGAATCATTGGCGAGGTGCAACATCTGAATCATTGGCGAGGTGCAACATCTGAATCATTGGCGAGGTGCAACATCTGAATCATTTGCGAGGTGCAACATCTGAAATACCCAATATAATAATAATATAATAATCATATTGCGAGGTGCAACATCTGAATCATTTGCGAGGTGCAACATCTGAATCATTTGCGAGGTGCAACATCTGTGCAACATCTGAATCATTTGCGAGGTGCAACATCTGAATCATTTGCGAGGTGCAAGCAAGCACAGTACCGCGATATCGGGAGTGTGAAAGTCGAGTCATGTCACGGTGTGGGATTGTGTCGTGGCGCGTTGGAACGCAGTCTGCTAGCGTGACTGAAGGCAACTTTGCCAGAGAGCCCCGTCTCTGACCCCCTGTCCCCCCCCCCCCCCCCCCCCCCCCCCCCTGTAAGGCCGAGGGGTCAGGGGTCAGGCGGGGGGCGTGCGTGACCCGCAGGCCGACCACCAGGCTCCATTAGTTGTACTTCAGCTAGTTGGACACAGGGCGCAGTGGCCCTCTGCACGCACGCTGGTGATTGTGTGGTTGAAGGCTGAGGACAGCTCAACCCCAGCTGTTGTCACACAGCCTGGCACAGTAGGAGGAGAAAGACGGGGGGGGGGGGGGAGCGGTTGGCGCGCAAAGAACCATTCATTACACTTTTGACTTCGGGGGGGGTGGGGGGGGGGGGGGGGGGGGGGGGGGGGGGGGGGGAGCTGTTGGCGCGCAAAGAACCATTCATTACACTTTGACTTCGTCTTTCCTTAGAGTGAATACACATCTGTATTTTCTTTCTTTCTTTCTTTCTTTCTGTCTGGTACGCAGGCTGATACTCCTGCGGACACTGCCTGTATAGACAGGCAGTGGAGTTTTGTGTGTATGACCGTGTTTTTTTTTTTTTAATCCCGTCATTAAGGCAGCCCTACTCCATCTTCAGGGAAGGTGCATGCTATGTGTAACGTGTCATCCGTACCAACGGCCAAACTGCCCTTCAGTTGGTGATGGGATTTTCCGTGTGTGCAAGATGTTATGCGTGCGTTCACACACGGAACTTCGGTTTATAGTCTCATTCGAAGGACTTTATGGGAAATGGAGTCAGAACCAATGTTAACTCCGAGGCAAAAATCCCCCGTACCGAAACGGCCCGGCGGAAATTCGAACCCGCATCCCTTGGATTACGAGTCCGGCGCTCTACCAACTGAGCTATTCCGGCCCCCGAAATTACAGTGAACCATGTACACTTTTGACTTGGTGTTCCCTTAGAGTGAATACACCTATCTGTGTGACCCATAAGCCTTGCATGGGATACAGCGATAACAAGCCATCGTTTCTTTGGGTCGAAAGTGTTACAGGCACCAGAATGAAAGTCAGCACAGCAAACATCAATAAAATCAGACGCCATTGCATCAAACGTAAAAATGAAAAGAAAAAAAAATAAACAAAGAATGTCCATCGTAAATGAACCACACACACACACACACACACACACACACACACACACACACACACAGACTAAGCCTGGTATATATATATATATATATATATATATATATATATATATATTATATGTATATATATGAACAATATAAAAGTGTTCTTTAAAAATCTGAAGGTGCTCAACCCCTTTTAAAAATATTCTTAACAGATATATATATATAATTATATATATATATATATATATATATATATGTATAATATATATATATGATGAATATAACCAAAGAGCCTAAAATGATTTTAAAAGTGCTCGACCCCTTGGGGAGCAACATTTGTCAATGATGTTAAAAAGGAAGGTTAAAACTCGAGTTAAGACTCTACAAATTTGTTTCGAGCGTGTTGCGCTGTCATCAGATGTTTTTGGTTTGCCCACCGCCGATGTTATATAGCGTGTGGGCTCCCGTTTGCGGTTGTTTGCACGTGCGGTTGGCTGCACGTGTTTTTTGGGGCTTTCAGGTTTTTATTTTTGGTGTGTTCACTAACAACGATTTCCATTTATGCCTGCAGTTGTTTACTATTTCTGTTTTGGTGTTTAAAGTTGCTAAGTGTGGTTTGCATAGTATTAACCATTTTTCAGTTAAACATAGGTTGCACCTTTTTGAAACATTGCTGTATGGTGATGCCTTTTTATGATTTTCCAGGATATATTGTAGCTTGTTTTTGCGTCTTTAAGTTTCCAGATATATTTGCTCAGTTCTGTTTGGTTTTTATATTTTTCTTTATTGAATGACTGTTTGTGGTTTGCATATCTGGTTTTGAAGTGGTTTTCAGTGATCCCTATGTATGTTTCTTTTTCATTTTCTGATGTTACAGTAGCCTGGTATACAATGTTGTTTTGGAGACATTTATTGTTTAGTGGGCACTGCTCCTTTCTCGTGCAATTGCAAGATTTCCTTTCTTCACCTTCTTTGCTGTGTTGATTTTCATTTTGTTGGATGCGTCAATCAGGTTTTTGAGGTTGGGCATACATGAGTACGATAGTTTGGACAGTGTTTTTGTTAAATATTTTGGACAGTTTGTGTTCTTTTGGAAATGAAGTTGCTAGGATTTTGAAGAATTCTTTCCCTATGTTTGTTTTGAGTTTCCCGTCGTATGGGGGGTTATACCATATGATTTTTCTTTTCCTATTTTCTTGCTTTTATTTGTGTTGTTGTCCGGTTGTATTGTAGTTTGTAATTGTATCCACTTGTTTGTAGTGCCTCCTGGTATTCCACTGCTGCATTGTTGAACACTCTCTCATTGCATGACAGGTTTGATAGTCTCTTGTTTATGCCATGGGGTATGGTCTTTAATACAGATGGTGGATGGTTACTTTTGGTGTGTACATAAAGAGGTGTATCGTTGGGTTTCTTGTATGGTTTATATATATAATTGTTGAGATCCAGTGTTATGTCTAAGTAGTTCACTACCTTTTTGTTTGCTTCAATGGTAATCTTTAAGTTGTAGTTTTGGAAGATTTTGCATAGTTCTTTCTTCTTGTTTTCGATGGTTCTTGGATTGTTGGTTAGTGCAGCAAGGCCATCGTCTCTGTATAGTCCGACTTGTTTTCCGAGTTTTTTCTTGATGTTGGACAGCATGAATAGTCCGACCAGTTCACATGTTTCTGCACCATCATATGAACCCATTGTTACGTCGAATGTTGAGTTTCTGTTGGTTTTCCTGATCCAGGTTTCATTTCGGCTGTGTAGTAATGTTTTCTTGGGTGGAGAATGATTTCCATTTCTGACCCTGTTATGTCTGTGTGTTACTGGCAAACTTCAGGGCTTTGGAGAGTAGTTCCTCATCTATGGATGGGTAAAAGTCTACTATGTCAAATGTGATAAATACTGTATTACTTTGTTTATTGAGTTTTTTGAACCATTGGATGACTTCGTATGTGTTTTCTTCCAGAGGTTGTAATCAGAGTTTGATTTTATGTCCTTTATTATTTTTTCCAGAATTTTCTTGCTTATTTTGCCTAATTCAGATTTGGATGGGTTTATAGTCTGCATGTTGGATTGTTATGAAAGTTGGGTTTGTGGTCTTTGAGTGTTATGAAAGCTTCTTTAGTTGCTGTCGCTTCTATCCTGTCACTTAGGTCTATGCGCTCTGCAAGTTCTTTTTCTTTAGTGCGGATACTGTCATGTATATTTTTGTCAGCTTTTTTGTAGTTTTTTCTGGATGTTTTTGTCAAGGAGTTGAGAATATTCCTTTGGTTCCATTTTTTAGTAATTGCTAGTTTTGTCAGCCTTCACAAATATTTTTTTTGTCATTTTGTACTTGTTTTATTTGGTTTTTTAATGTGTTGTTGGAAATCGTTGTTTGATTTTTTGAATTCAATTTTGGTTATCATTCTTTTCATTTGATCTTCAAAGGGTTTCATATCGTCTATGGCTGGTGGTGATCGCCATGATTTGAAATCGTAGGTGTTTTGTCCTCTTTTTTTGCATTCGGGTTCAGGAAAAAGAATGCTTTCCATCTCATGTTGCGTACGAACTTTTCGGTTTGTTCTATTAATCTTTTAAGTAGAATTGTGGGTTAGAGAACGGTATGTTTTTTGTTGACTGCCTAAAATTGATTTCCTCCATTTTAAAATCTTTCGGGCCACAGTGCTCAACGTGAGGAGCAATCAAGATGAATATAACCAAAGAGCCTAAAATGATTTTAAAAGTGCTCGACCCCTTGGGAGCAACATTTGTCAATGATGTTAAAAAGGAAGGTTAAAACTCGAGGTTAAGACTCTAACAAATTTGTTTCGAGCGGTGTTGCGCTGTCATCAGGATGTTTTTGGTTTGCCCACCGCCGATGTTATATAGCGTGTGGGCTCCCGTTTGCGGTTGTTTGCACCCCCGGCCACACTGCTTTGACAGCTGCGTGACATGCCCTTTCAAAGTCTAGATTAATAGATGCCACCTGAAGATCAAGTTCATTGTCAGAGCACAAATCACGAAGTAACATGAACATATCACGATACATGTGTTCTGTTTTTGAGGGAGGAGGCAGAAAACGCAAGGAACATACACTCCATCTTTGTAGGCAATGTAGAACATAGATCTGGAGGAAGAACCGAGGGCACGTTTTAAAAGTCCCATCACCAAGTATTTGCACATCTTGTCTGCAAAGAAGTCTGAGATTTGACAATGTTGAAAAGATTATCAAACCAGATTCCACGTTATTCTTTAGTAGCATATTTTCACCTCGCTTGAAGTCAGACCAAATTGTTCCGCACACTGATGGGTTTCTTGGCGGTTCTTTGGCAGCTTTGGGATGAATTTTCGACGCTCGTTGTATATGGCTTTGCGAACATTTTCCATTTCCTTGATATGGATGTCCGGAGCTGCCTCTCCATTCGAAAGTTCTCGCCTCATCACTTTTGCAGGACGCTCAAACAGGTCAACAGCACCCCGTTTGCGACAGAGTTTTTCGGAATTCTCCAACTGCAACTTCTCGTTCTGTCTTTGCTTCGTGAGTATGGTCGTTGGAGAAGACAGCGTTGGTGTTGGCTTTTCTTGTTTTGCATCTTGCAGGACAACCACGGATGCTGCATCTCCATGTCTTGGCAATACCAGATTCCCTGTCCAATCTGTATGTGAAACTATCAACAAGTAAGGCTTCTTTGCCTTTGTTTGTTTGCGTAATTCTTACACCGTCCATGATAGACCAGAGCTAAGAGTGAACATCAGTAAAGTCATTGAGTGAATAAAAAGACTGTCGGTGAACTGTCAGTGATATCCGTGTTCAGTGAGACGCGCTCTTGTTGGACGGCCCTAACTTGACCTGAGTTTTCCGGTAGCGCGCGCTTATTGCCCACCTGATAGTGCGTGCTTATTTCCTGGATTCTGGAGCGCGATTTCCTACGCGTTTTTTTTTCCGTCCTCCGCACACGCTATATACATCGCGGGGCAACCAAAAACATCTGATGACCAAGTCGCGGGCTCTCGGGTTTTAACCTTCCA